>CAUYSK010102742.1:0-47487 GCA_963575035.1 Avahi laniger
TTTAAAGCTGGGTGCAATGACATGTACCTATAGTTCCACCTACTGAGGAGGCTGAGGCCAAGAGTTATAATCCAGCCTGGGCAATGTTGTGAGACCCCATCTCTTAAAAAAATCAGGATCTAAAAATAAAAAGTAAAAAAAAAAAAAAAACAAAAAAAACCCCACACAAGTACTAGAAGAAACTTTTAGTACGTGAAGTACTTTTAAACTAAGGTATAGGAACAGACTGACTCAAAATCCAGAAACAATGAATCAAAAGAGTTCTAAATCTTATTACCTGAAAAATGCATGGCAAAATTAATTATAAAAAAGGCAAAAAGCAATTAACAAACTAGCAGATAATATTCACAGCCTATACCACAAAGCCTATATCCATAATATTTAAAGAAATCTTAAAAATTGAAGGGCAAAGTATCAAAAAACCAACCCACATTGAATTGTCAGTGTTTTAAAGTGAGACTTGGCACACATATAAAGTTGTGAGGTAAAATTAAATCACCTAGGAAGAAAGCATAGATATGGAAGACATAGTGTGACTGAGGTCTGGTATATTCCAGTTTAAAGATGGTGGGAAGAAAAAGGAAAATGGAATTGAGAAAAAACAGCCAGCTGATAAACAAATTATATACCTCTTGTGTTCTTTTCCCATCTTACTATCAAGAAATGGCTCAGAAATGAGTCCTATAGAATTAGAAAGACATGAGAAGCTGCTACTTATAGCAAAGCAACCTATTCATAAATTTATTGTTCAAGCCAGATAGCTCATTGTTATTTTGTATCATTTAAACAACTGTTATCATTTCTGGGTTGAACTAATGATCTCAAAATTTAATTAAAGTAAATTAATTTGTATAATATCTAAATTATGGTTTCTACAATGAAATATACCAACTCTTTACTCATTTTCTTCTACACACATTATTCTTGGTGAATAATTAAGTGCCTTTTGGAACCACTTAGAAAATTATCATCCTATCCCTGCTGTATAGAATCATGAAAATGCAGCTTTTCAAAGTACAAAATGTATTTTTAGGGGAAAACAAATCCCAAAAGAACATGGTTTACTAAATAACACATTTTGATTATGGACTAGCCCTTTTACAAAGCCATTGAAATCCGATATTGAGTGTATAATCTATGCTTTCTTATATGTGGTGGCCCATGTTAAAATGCATTGACAATAAATACAGCCTGCTTTGTTTGACACACTATTTAGAGTAGCTATGGAGAGTAGAAGAACATTTACTGTTTTTAATCATTAGCTTGAAATGATTGATCAGCAGTATTACTGGTGTGATTGTAATTTAAATAAAAAAAAACACTGTGAGGTTTCTAATTTTAGAAAGAAATAATTGAGTAAACAGCCAAGTTAATCATCATGGTACCTTAGTGTCAAGACAGGCAATTTGTAATTTTGAAAAACAGTAGTATGAAATAAAAGGAAATCTCATCAATTTAATGTGATTTGTTTCCTGAAATGTTAAGTGGAAACTAAACTTGAGTCACTTTGACACAGATTGAGTCTAGAAAGTGAAAGAGAGAAAGCTGACTTACTTCCAAATTTAAAACACTTGTCATCTGTACTTGTCTTTTCAGAAAGCAATTCATCACTTCAGGACTTTGTCATCGTATTCATCACCCCATAGTACTTGTAATAACCAAATTTACTTATACTGAAGGGGTGGGATATTTTTACCCAATGTTTACTTGTTGTTATGTTTAGATCAGAAGATAGAATCAGGGAAGGTATGTATTCCATCTTGTGGTCAAAGAATTATGGAAAAATTGGAGGAATCAGTGATAAATGTTTTAGTCATTCTTATAAGACTCTAAGAAAGTTGTGAATGAAACGAGTGTTTTCTTTTTGTATTTGGGAGTGAAGATTCGGTGAGTTTCTCTAAACTCTATTTTTAGAGATTTTTTTTTTATTTCAGCATATTATAGAGGTACAATGTTTAGGTTACATATATTGCCTTTGCCCCACCTGAGTCAGAGCTTCAAGCCTGTCCATCACCCAGACGGTGTGCATTGCACGCATTAGGTGTGAATATACCCATCCCTTTCTCCCCCCACCACCTGCCTGACACCTGATGAATGTTATTACTATATGTTCACGTAAGTGTTGATCAGTTAATACCAATTTGATGGTGAGTACATGTGGTGCTTGTTTTTCCATTCTTGGGATACTTCACTTAGTAGAATGGGCTCCAGCTCTATCCAGGAGAATACAAGAGGTGCTATATCACCATTGTTTCTTACAGCTGAATAGTACTCCATGGTGTACATATACCACATTTTCTTAATCCACTCACGTATTCATGGGCACTTGGGTTGTTTCCACATCTTTGCAATTGTGAATTGTGCTGCTATAAACATTCAAGTACAGATGTCTTTTTTATAGAATGTCTTTTTTTCCTTTGGGTAGATGACCAGTAATGGAATTGTTGTGTCAAATGGTAGTTCTCCTTTGTAACTTTGAGGTGTCTCCATATTACTTTCCACAGAGTTTGTACTACTTTGCAGTCCCACCAGCAGTGTATGAGTGTTCCTGTCTCTCTACATCCACACCAACATTTATTGTTTGGGGACTTTTTGATAAAAGCCATTCTCACTGGAGTTAAGTGATATCTCATTGTGATTTTGATTTGCATTTCCCTGATAATTAGAGATGTTGAGCATGCAATCCCTATTAAAATACCAACATCATTTGTCACAGATCTAGAAAAAAAATTCTACACTTTGTAAGGAACTGGAGAAGACCCCATATAGCAAAAGCAATCTTAAGCAAAAAGAACAAATTATGAGACATTAATTTACCAGACTTCAAGTGACACTGCAAGGCTATAGTAACTAAAACTGCATGTTACTGGCAGAAGAACAGAGATATTTGTAGAGATTTTAAAACACATGTCTCAATATAGATGGCACTATCAGTACTTCAGAAGTCCTATTTCTAATTTGCATAGTTTTTCTTCATTTTAGGGTCTGTCTTACTTTCATATTCTACTTGTTAATGTCTAGAAAGTGAGGAATCTCTCTCTTATTTTTTAATTTCAAAGTACTATGGGGGTACAAATGGTTTTAGTTACCAGGATCACTTTTGTAATGCTCGAGTCAGGGTTATAAGTTTGCCTGTCACCCAGATAATGTTCATTGTACCTGTTAAGTAGGTTTTGCCCATTCCCTCCTCCCCCTGATTATTTCCATTGAGTTATACTTCCCTCTGCGCACATGTGTGCTGATTGGTTAGTTCCTATATAATACATGTGGTGTTTGTGTTTCCATTCTTTAGATACTTCACTTAGGATAATGGTCTCTAGTTCCTTCCATATTGCTGCAGAAGACATTAAGCCTGCCTTCTTTGTGGATGAGTAATATTCCTTGCTATACAAAATATTGCATTTTGTTAATCCCCTCATGAATTAATGGGCATTTGCGTTGATTCCATATCTTTGCAGTTGTGAATTGTGCTGCACTAAACATTTAAGTCCAGGTGTCTTTTTGGTAAAATGATTTCTTTTCATTTAAATGCTCAGCAGTGGGATTAATGGATCAAATTAAAAAGTTTCTGTACAGCCAAGGAAATAATTAACAAAGCAAATAGACAACCTGTAGAACAGGAGAAAATATTCACAAGCCATCCATTTGAAAAGGGCTAATAACCAGAATCTACAAAGAACTCAAGCAAATCAGGAAGAAAAAAATCAAACAACCCCATTAAAAAGTGGGCAAAAAACATGAACAGAAGTTTTCAAAAGAAGTTAGACAAATAGCCAATAAACATATGAAAAAATGCTCAATGTCACTAACTATCAGGGAAATGAAAGTTAAAACCACAATGAAATATCACCTTACCCCAGTTAGAATGGCTTTTATTAAAAAGTCCAAAAGCAACAGATGGTGATGTGAATGCAGATAGAAAGGAACTCTTATACACTGTTGGTGGGACTGCAAATTAGTACAATCTCTACGGAAAACTGTATGGAGATTCCTCAAAGAACTGAAAGTAGAGAGGAATCTCTTAAATGCACTAATATAGAATACTATGTAACTATTTTGAAGAGAATGCTTTTTAAAAAAAATTGATATAATGAGTTCTTACCCTAAATGAATATAACTCTTCATATTCAGATTAGCAGAACACCAGAATATATAATGGTAAACCAAACACTTGATTATAATTTTGAAGGGATTTTCATATAATGAAATTGGTCATAACATGGATTGTTTATCATTTATGGAATACCAGATTAGAGAAACTGGAGTATCATCTGGAATACATAGTTTGGAAACTTACTGATCAGGAATTCCCCAACACATTTTAAAATATGGATAATGTCAAAAGGTTTTACAAACCTCACATAAAAATAGCTCCATTAGTAGATAATCCAGTTATAGCAAAGCATTGCTAAAAACTTCAACATTTTTATATGAATTTATATTGAATTAACCTAAATTATACTTGAAAATAGTAAAAAAATTCCATGTGAACTGTATTAGTTTTTTCTAATGACAATATCTTGTGCACACAATAATTTGACGGCTCTTTTTAGGAACTTTGCAATGATCAAGATCCCCTAACATTCCCATCCCAACTCCTGCCCCAAATATCCTCCTGTACACCCACATGTTTATGGCTCAGCAGCTATGTACATACATATAAGGTACAGTTATAAACAGTTGGTAAATAAATTACCAATGAAAGAACAGGTTTTTGACATTTCAAAATATTGAAGGAAGAACAAATATAAGTAATGCTTATGAGGATATTGTTTTAAGTGGATTTTTAAAATACTTTATAAGTTGAAAATCATCTTATGGAAACAATGGTGCTTAGGTTATCACAGAGGCAATTTTTCTCATACACTTCCAGGACAATTTATTTCTCAAATTCCACTTGGGATGCCAGAAATATACTTTACGCCCTAAAGGACAACGACTAATTACCTATTTTGGTAACTGTGTAAAGACTAGACTATAGAGGATTTATATATAATTCTGTGTCTGATCATTTGTTTTCTTAACATTTGTATAAGATGAAGCAAGTTTCTATTTAATTCTTGGGTTTTTACACTGCACATGTCTATGAGGTGGATGTAAGAGGTCATATGCTTGCATTACAAACTACCTGTGTTTCAAAGTGTTCTTAGTTCTTCTTTGTTCCTGAAGCTGATGAAGTTTAAATAGCTTAACTAAGTGTATACTAAAGAATATTTGCATTGAATGAAGCATGTAGCCTAAGAGATGCAAGCCCCTGGCACTGTAGATTTAAATCTTCTGGTTTTCCAAATGTTACAGTATGTGATCATGATGAAATCTTTCTGTTGGTGCATTTTAATTCTGATAGGAAGGTATAGCCTATGGAAGTTAAGACAGAGTTCATTGTCCGTAGAATTTTACACTTGGCCTTTGTCCTAAGTTGTCCAGCAAGGGCTCTCATTAATATCAATTTTCCTGACAGCTTTTATGATGTGGACACATTAATACTAGGAACTGGTCTGTGATCATTGATATAAACTATTGAACTGCTGTCAGAGAGCAGTGACTTTGGATCATTTATAGAGGATTTAATGTAGTGAAGAAAATTAACTTCATCAAGAATTTAGCTTGTGTATGAAATAAAGACTATATTTATTACCTCCTAGTAAAAATATGATTTGGGAGAGAACATGCTTCCTTGGTCCTAATTGACTACCGTGCATAAAAACATGTGATTTTCTTCATAATTTCTATTGATATGTGTGACCCCAGGCAAATCATTTTCTTGACTGTCTCTTTGATAACCCATCAGCAGCAAAGTATATCATGAATATTTAAAATAATGTGTGTAATCCTCAATAAAACATCTTATTTATGAAGCTTAATGACGCATTTTCCTTCAGAGTTTTATGGTAAAATATCATTGTATTTGTATAATTTCCAGCCCCCTCACCCATGCCAACAGTCCTACCTTTTCCCTTGAAGATCCCCCCAGTAGACATGCTGACACCAAAAGAAGTGAAGCAATACAGATTTGGAATAGCTGATTTATTGGCACAAATAACAAGCCAGTAGGATAAAAAACAGGTTCTATCAGTTACCAATTTTATCTATAACCTAATTCCTTTTTACAATTTCAATTTCCATTTGCTGCACAAACCCCTACAAAATCAGATCTTTTTCTCAGATGAAGCTGCCAAGGCAGTGTGTTCCTGCTTCACATTGGTTACTCTTTACTTCACTTATATGAGGATTTTTCACCTTATATTATTATTGATATTCAGGGAAGGTCACACTATCCAGATGATCAAGAGTGGCTATGTCAAGTGTAGTGATTGCCAAGATGTCACTGCTTCTGTTGGGTGAGGCATTATGTTCTTGTTCATTCTACTTGTCCCTGAGCATATGCAGAAGCATTTTAGTAGCCGTTTGGTCTCTTATGTCTAGAAACATCCCCTTGACCAAGGTGACCTCATTGACTAGACTTGACAATCATGGCTCGCTTTTTCACCAGGCCATATTCACCCAATATTTCCAGACAAGTACATTTTATTTTCATTATTTCAGTATAAGGGTAAAAGTAATCTCAGTCTCATTGAACTTGAAAAGACCTTTGACCAGATGCAACACTTATTCTAATTCTTATAAATCAAAGTTATACTTTCATTTTTTTCTTAAAAAATACTGTTCTTATATTAACCAATGAAATACAACATGAAAACAAAAAATCTATTCTTTATTTCATAGATTTCATCACCCTACTTTCCAAGGAAAGAATAAATTATCATTTATTTGGTCTTGAATAGCAATACCGGGTACATCTTCAAACTCATTGTGCTAAGACTCATTCTTAGAAATTTAGGATTATTCTGAAAATCATCTTCTATTTACTAAACGAGTAAAATGTCAAGTAAGCAGTTCTTTTCATATTTTTCCATTTTGTTTGTCACATTAAAACTAATTAGGAAGACTTGCTAGATAAATATCTTTAAAAATAAAAAGATGTTTTATATTTCAGATTTTATTTAGGTGAAATATAAATTAATGCATGAATAATATTAATAAGGGTAATAATAATGATAATAAACTACCTACATTTTGTATTGTTTGTAGGTATGGGGGGAATAATAGGTAAAACATGTTCACGCAACTCATTTTCTATGAAAATTTTCTTAGCATTTTTAGAGTTGCTGAATTAGGGCTGTAGAAAATGGATCAATTACTACTCAGCTTAGAGTCACAAGGATAAATGTTAAATTATCACCTTATAATAACAGAAGTAATTAGGACATGTTTAATTTGATGATTATTGTCATTTTCTGATTGAGCATACAGGATATCAACACCTTTTCCCAGTCAGAAAGGTATCAACATCCTTTAAGCTTTTTTTAACAGGGAAACCCCACACATATTCAGGCCAGAATACGCTCTACTATTCTGTCCATGAAAATCTTACAAAAAGAGCAACTCTAAGGCAAAGTTACAGGTCAGAACATGGAAGGGAAGCTATTCTTACTGAGCCCTGAGAGTTCTGTCTTGCCCTATCCATAGTAGATATTATAAAGAGTAACATAATTGGCCAGGTGCACCCTTCATGGTAGAAAAAAAAGAATGTTTTGGTGTCCTTTCATTCTTTCTAAGGGTTTTCTGCCTAAGGCACAGCTGCAGTTGTATTATATGTGTCAAACCTAAAGTCGTATGTGTAGGAGTGTGCCCTGGGAGAAAGAACAAGAGCCATCCTCAGCATGGAAAGGACTTGACTGGAATTTGTGAGACCTACTTCTCATTTGAGCTCCTCTGGCTTTTAAAAAGTAACAGGACATTGTCCTTTGACAGAATGTCAAGCCTAGCTGCAAGTTAGGATATGGAAGAGGAGTAAAAATAATTTATTTTTCCCTTTTCCACCTAAGGAGATCTTTTGTACTATTTTGAACTTAAGTCGAGAACTGAGTTAAATGTATATGAGTAATAGATTTTGAGAGTTGTTTTAGAGATAAAACAAAAAGGGGTAAAAAGCTCATTATGTTAAAAATAACTTGGAAATATATACATATGTGTACACATATACATATGTGTGTGCACACAATCACATTAGAGAAATTTAATTGAAATTTAAATGTATATTTGGATTGAAATTATTTGGGGCAAAACTAAGTTTGGCAGAACTCACTTCCTGTCTGTCTAATCTGTGAGCTGCCCAAACTACAGATCACAGCAAATAAACTTTGGTCATGACAATGATTTATCCATTCTCGGGTTTGTCTGCTATTTTATACCAGTTACATCTGAAGGCTGGAATTGTAAGACCAGTATATACATCCAGAGAATTAGATGTGAGCCACATTTAATCATATTTTTTCTTGCTAATAGTTTCCTATTTGCAAATAGACTAACTCAAGAAAGAAGTTCCTTCATGGTCCTGTTCTATCTCACAACTACATTAGCACCTCTCTCCTTCTCTGGGGTTCTGTCTTCATCCTGTGTTCCAGCCACTTTGGCTTTCTTTCTGCTTTTCAAAAGGGCCACGGCTGTTCTCTCCTCTGCCTGGAATGTTCTTCAGATCCAGGCATGGCTGCGGTGCTGTCAGTCACTTCTCATCTTCAACAACATTTCCTCCAGGAAGGCTTCCTCCATGACCTATCTAAAATTTCTCCAATCTTGACCACCTTCTAGTATAAACATGCCTTCTTTTCTAAATAGCACTTGTTCTCTGAGAGCTTCCTTTCTTATTTATTCATTTTATTTCCTGGTTTCCTGTATTTTCAGCTCTGCATATGAGCTCTGTAAGGGAAAGACTTTGCCTATCTTGTTTATTCCAAGGGCTGCCATAGAGTGAAACCACAAATAACGATGAGCCAGAGATTTGATTTTATATATATTTATATATATATATCTGATATTTTCTAGAATAATTAGGCCTTAATCAGTTTTTATTTTTAAATAAAGAAGTCATAGAAATAAAATTGCTAAGTGTAGCAGAATAATGGGATGATTTCATAAAACTATGGTAAATATGTATCATATAAATTTTTTCAAATAAAATATGATATTTCAAGATGTTTCAAAGTGGCCTGCAAATTATCCCCTGCTATTGTAACTCAACACAAAGCTATAGCTATTATAAATTTACATACATATATTATAGAATTATTTCAAAAGTTTTTTTCCTATTCCAAAAGAAATTAGTAAGTACTATTTATTAGATTAAAAGTGTGTAATAAAATAAATGACTGATCTAATAGTTTTCTTTTTTAAAACAGAAAACTATAGGACAACATTATGTGCATGTATATTCACCTGGATAAATTTAATCAGCATTGCCACATGCAGTCTTAACATTTGTTTGACTTATTTCCATGTCAGACTATGTTTATCCATGTCTGTTCTAGGCCCAATGAAATAGCATATAAAATAAATTAGACTGGGCACGGTAGCTCATGCTAGAGCTTTAGGAGGCCAAGATTGCTTGAGGCCAGGAGTTTGACCAGCCTGGGCAACATAGCAAGACCCAATCTCTATGAAAATTTTTTTAAAAATTAAAAGGATGTGTTTTTCCATTTGTTTATATCATCTGACTCAGTGTAGAAAGTGTATCCACTAGGATAACAAAGTGGATAAAAATGTAAACTCTAGATTTAGGACTAATTACTTGATGTCTCTAAAACTTGCTTGCATTTCAAAAAACTGTAGGATTTTTGAAGACTAAAGAAGGGAGTCAATGCACAACTTTCAACATCTGGTCTGGGACTTAAGTGGTCAATTACTGTAAGGTATTAGCAATATTATTTCTACTGTCATTTTTTTTCCTTCTTCTTCTACCTACACTGCTAAATGAGAAAGTTAGAAACTTAAAAACGATCAGCATAAAGAATAAACAAGGGATATGATTAATGACAAAATGATACATTTTCTTAACTTCTCACAGTTATTAAAGCATAACCCCTGAATATTGATGAATAATATCTTTACAGAGCCAGAAATAGGTGAAGACCCTCAAAGCTGTATCACTGTATTCTTTAATATAAACAAATTATGTATTTGAATTAGTATATTAGTGTTACTTCTTTATAAGTGGAATATTACTAATTTCAGCAAAATGCATATTTTAAAAGAAATTGAATGGGAAATAATTAGTCACAGTAGTACATATTGAGAATACAAATTCATATGCCCATACGAATGTGAATTGCCAAGCCACCCACATATCAGCAATGGGACCCAAGAATTCTCAAGTAATATGTTTATCGCCTCCAGTCTCAAATTCATGACATTAATTTTCTAATTAAACATGCTTGTCTCCCTGCATTTTTTGTTGCTACAATCTGATTCGGCACTAAACCAGCTCAAATTGTTTTATGTTTTCAGTCTTTTGATTCATTGATATGCATTATACAACCTGCTCTTTTTCTTTCCAGCACAACCAGAGAGAAAAGCTTTCATTTGTATTCCGTACAGTTTGGGTAGCAATCTGGATTTTCTGTCAACATTCCATGATAATACGTTCACGAGACTCATTCTCCCGAATGCCAGAGATATTTATAAGCTTGACTGGCAAGAAAAGCCTGTGTGACTTTGCCAGTATTCTAACAATTGTTTGCAGTATTTACAAATGAGTCATCTCATAGGCTGCCCACCATCACAGAAGATGATTGCTCACTGTGTGCACACAGTGATGATAATAAATAGCCCATATATAAAGAAAGGTTAATACAAACTTTGCTGCAGTCGTGTAGATTCCACTACAGTATTTTGAGACACCCATACTTGAATTGCTAGCACAGATTTTGTGTGACCCTCCGCCAAAAGCACTAGCTTATTCTTTATCTTAAAAGAAGCAAATTCTAGAAAAGATGATAACACGAGAAAAGTACCTGGGATCTATTTTCCCCTGTTTTCTCCTATGACATATGAATTCTCTAGGCTGGGAAAGAAAACTGCAGGAAAAAGGAAGTTGAGAGGAACCTAGGCTATGACTTAAGTCTTCTACATCAGATATGATAAGGTTCCATGCCCTGGAAGCTAAATATGTGGTAGGGAGAGAATGGAAAAGATGATTTTGAGCCCATCAGAAAGTCCAACACATAAATTCTTCTTTATTTTCTGTACATGGAAGTCGATTTTCATTAGGATTGCTACACCAGACAGAATGCTAGAACCATTCATTTACCATTTTTTTCCTCCTACTCTATTCTCGTTTTCCCCTTACACCCAACTGATGGCTCTCTTCTAGCATCTTTAAATGATGGCTCTATTTAGAAGAATTTTTTTTTTCACTTTATTAGATTATTTTCAATTACTTTTTGAAGAAAAAACTTTCCTTGGTCTTTCTCTTATACTGGTATCAGGAAAGTCTAAGAAACAATGATAGTAAAAAATAAGACATAAGAGAACAGTGTTTTTACAAAACAAGGAAACATATGTGTATATGAAATTCCAGAATTTATCTGTTCTACATTATGGTAAAATAATATAATGTTTGATGTAAAAGAAAATAAAATACGTGATCAGAAGACAGATTTGATAATCACATGCAGGAAAGTGAGAACATGCTTAAAAAGTAGAATTTGTGGGATAAAAGGTCATACATCAGGGCAAACCTTATATTTTAAAACTTAAAATATTTGATGTCTCCAGAAGAGAAAATCAAACATATAAAGTGATTAAAGATATGATAAGACAAACCTTTCCTTGTCTGAAAAAAAGAGCAATGTCTGAAACCAGTACACAATAAGTAAATTTTATAAAAATAGATCCATGCCTATATACATGTTTAACTTTCAAGAACAAATATATAATCCATTAATCCCTCAAACACGCAAATAAAAATGAACAAAGGTGCCAAAGAAAGCAGTTTATCTACAAAAGAATAAAAGTGAAGATGGCTGAAGACTGCTTTAAGACATTACATGCCCCAAGAAAATGGAGTAACCTCTAATATTTAGAAAACTTGGATTGGTGTGGAAGCCATGATATAGCTCCTGTGTGAAGGCAACCATAAAAAGATATTTTCACATACACAAATATTCAGAGCACTAACCATTAATCCATCTGAATAATTTTTTTTTATTTTAGCATATTATGGGGGTACAGATGTTTAGGTTACATATGTGGCCCTTGCCCTCCTTCCCCCCCCAAGTCCAAGCTTCAAGTGTGTCTATCCCCCGGATGGTGCGCATCGCACTCTTTGTGTATGCATATACCCGTCCTCTCCTCCCCCTTCCCCCCGCCCGACATCCAATAAATGTTCTGAATAAAATTTTTGACACCTTTTATGTTGTTAGAATCCTGAAAGATGAATCAAAATAAGAAAAACAAAATTGAGAAGTAATTACTAAAAAAGACTAGACATAAATAATGAAAACACACAAAATATAGAAATAAGAATGAATAGGATTACAAGCTTAGATGAATGCTATCTTTTAAAATGTGTGCATGTATGTCCGTGTGTGTAACTGTAGGTGATTATGAGTGTGTGCATGTACCTGTGCTATGTTCACAGCATTCTGTCTGGCAAACTGTTCACTTCCTCTGCAGCCTCTTTTCACTGAATGTCGCCTAGGCTAGCTCTTTCTTCATTTTGTCTATTAAGTTGCTGCCATCAACTTTGTATTTCCCATGAATTGTTGAAAATTTTATTCCATTAGTGCAATTCCATTTCATCCAAAATCTTGTAGCCCCCTGCCCTTTCTCTACTAATAACGCAGTCATTCAAAATGCCCCCAGTGATTTTACCCACACTGTGAAAAATGAACAGTTTCCATTTTTAGTGGAAACTTAAATTTTATTGAATAGCCAAGTGAGCACTTCAGATTACCTTTGCTTAACAAAATGAAAAGGGGAAAATAATTTTATTTTACTTATTTGAGGAGAGAGGAAATTATTTGAGGACATTATTTTTATCAAGATATTTCTCTCTCACATTGCAAATGTAGCAAGTTAATCCATAACGCTTACTCATTAGGAATAAAGCAATTAAAAATAACTACAATGCATTACTGCACCACTGTTTTTAGATGCCTAATTACAGAACCTCTTCAGGGAGATGGAAATGTCAGCTCATTAGAACAGAGTTTTTTATTATTATTTGAAGCAGATTTTAAAAGTTGACATCTTAAAGCTAGCCATTTGTCATGACAGGACATATGACTAAATTATTATTTCCACATCCTTAAATATATGTTGATACTAATTCTGGGCAAGGTTTATTGCTTTCAGGAACAACGTGAAGGATAGGAAGGAAAGTAAATCTAATGTTTAATAGGGTTATTTCAAATTTATACTTTAAGAAAAATTAACATATGATTTTATTTTACAAAGACCATAAATTCTCTTTTACCCTAATATAAATAATTTGAAGGTTTTCTGGCATTGGGTAATGTTTCAAATAGACAGCTGCTTTCATTCACTGCAGTCCCGTTAATACCTTTACTACTTTGCTATTGCTTAATAAAGATGAATACTATTGGGGATGTATTAATATATCGAAGAAATGAAAGTCTTATATTGTTTTTATCTGGAATATGCATGAGTGATTCTATGAGGATCCATCAGTAAACCTGAAAGAACTAACAGTTGATGGACCCTGACATTTGTTTCATCCTGGCAGATGAAATAGAATTCCCCTGAAAACTGAATAGAATTCCCGTTTGCTAATACAAATGCAAAAAAACCACAAAAAAACAAAAAAAAAAACTTTGTTTTTCTCATCACAACTATGAGTGTGTTATTTCAGTGAAACATGCATTGTCCTATTGCTCTGTGCTCTTATATTTGTTTGGCAACTATTGTTTTCTGTGTGGAAAGAATTTCAATACACAATCCCATCTTTCAAATGGTAAAAATACAGGACTAGTTCCTAGACCTTTAGAACTCCTGTGTAGATCACTTGTTCTCAGGCAATTGTATTTCTTGTTCCCCTTTCTCAAAGAGCTGAGAGACCATCAATATATCCTTCCTCCACTCTGAATCTTGGTTTTCTCCAATGTAGAATAAAACTTGACTTACATGGTATTTTTTCTTGGTTTTGACATATGATGACTTAATTTTAAGAAGTTGGTCTCTCTCAGCTGTCAAAGGAATTGCACTTTTCTTTTGTACTCATTAAAGTGATTTGTACCACCACACTCTTCTTCCATTAGTTACATTTGAAGAACAGATAAGAGCAGAGGTCGGTACTCTCTTCTAATCAAAAGAAGCTCTGCATTCTCTGTGAGGGGAACAAAAGGATTTTGCTTTCTTGGGGTTAGATAAATATCTACATCCTCTGGTCATCTGTGATAGCTAGTAGAATGAGTGGATCCTATCAGCATTCTACCTCAGAGTGACTAGTGGGATCTTCTATTAAGTGGGATTTTTTTCTTCTTGTCCGAAAATTAATGCCATGCCCAAAGCTGAGCACAAAATTACTCAGTACCCAACAGTGTAAAGTGAGCACACCATAAGCAGGTAAGACCAGCCAATTTTCCTAAGGGTTATTCGAGAGGCTTAACAACTCAGCTGTCCTTCCACCTCCCTGCTCAAGCTGACATAACAAGATGGCGAGGAGAGTTCTACATTTCTTAGAGAGTGAAGGGTCCATGGGTGAGAGGCCTAAAACCAAGCACCCCCCCTCAAAAAAAAAATAAATAAATCACTTGCAAAGACTAAGGGTACTTGCAAAAAATGACTGTTCTCTGGCTTAATGCTTGCTGAGCTGTAGAAACTGGTTGTCCACCTGGCATCCAGATAAGAGCGGAGAGTGGTAAATCATTCCTGAGAATATTTAGGGAGCTTGGGAATATGTGTTTTATGACTTATTAGTTCTACCCTCCTATTGTAAGGGGTAAAAAGGTGGTATATATTTAAACTAAAGAGTAATATCCACCTCTGATATAGGAATTTCTGAACAAGAAAGGATTGTTGAAGTAGTCTGTATAAGAGTGCTGGAAATAGAAGTGGTTTGCTACTTGGGTAGAAAATAATTCACCTTGTATATGGGGCCTAAAGTAGGGGTAAGTGAAAATATAGCTCTCACTATGACTCCACATCTAGGAGCAGTGGGTAGAGAGGAAGGGGCTTTAGGAAGCTACTGAGCTAAACAGAGACATGCCCAACTTGGTGACATATACCAAGAGCACACCCATGTGAAGACCACCACCTAAGCAAAGGGCTAAATATCAATCAGAGCAGACTAAACCAGAGTGAAGCCTTTACTCACATGTCAGAAGCTCTTGGCTTTCTCTGGGCCCTCTCCCAGCAACGTTTACCCTACATTCAAACACATGCATAAAAATGAGAGAGGGAGAACCTGTCCTAATGCCAGACCAGATTCTTCTCCATTTCAGAGACCTATGGCCAGAGCTGTAGGCTGCCCTTGGGTAGGGGGAAAGATAAAACTTTAAATCGAGTTGAGAATAAAGTTTTAAACATAAAAATAACCAAATCTTAACTACTGAAATGAGGTTGTTCTATTAATACAAAGTGACAGAAATTCCGGAATGGAGACAAGATATTTGAAGACATCACAGTATAAAAAAAGAATCAGAATATATATGGAGACAGTTATCTGAAAAAATAAAACAAAAGTTATATCACAAAGAGTTAATACTATTCCAGAATTCAAGAATAGATCCAGCCTTTCTCTTTACTCAACTGGAGGTACAGTTGGAATGGAACTCACTACTTTACCATTAAGCCACAACATATGCTTTCAATTTCCCAATTTTACTTCACTGCACCAAGATAACCTCTCTCTAAATGGAAAGATTCAGAGAGAAAAGAGAGTGTGAAAAGAAAACAGATTATTCACTGAGGCATGGTAAAATTCATTTTTTTAATCCTAAATCCAGAGGTAAATAATTCCTTCTCTCAGTCTTCCAGAATTCCATCGCCATTTCCAATTTCCTGGAAACAAGATGAATGTACTTAATCTCTACCTTATCTTGGAATATCAGGCCTTCAAACTGCATCAATTGTATTAATAAAAAAATCCCTCAAACGATATCGGCTGTATTAATAAATCTATAATCATCAGACCCGAAAGAAGAAAGAAGAAATAAACCTTGGTAAACTATTTTAAGACTAAAAGCCTTCTATCTATTGTGCTTATTGATACCTTGAATGAGTCAATTGAATTTTTTCATATCTCAAATGATAAAAATTTGTCTCAGCTCTGCCTCTTTCTAGTTGTGTGAGCTTGAGATTAGCCTCATTTACTTCTGAATGTCTCCTAATTACTTACCATAGAATACAGCACAGAAAATGCTCATCAAAATGAATTATAAATATTAACATGATCATCATCAATAATGTATGATTTTGATAGCTATCAATATTCACATGTACACACCTGAGCATAGGTTTCTTTCATGCTAGACTTGTATGTGTGGTTTGTGGCTTCAATCAATTTTTGGAAATCAGTAGAGATAGGTAGATACAGATGCTTTTAATTCACGTTGTATGCCTATATCAAAACATCACATGTATGCTATAAAGATACACAATTATATCATATAATAATTAAAACTAAAAATTGGGAAAAAAGAAAGAAAAAGGGGAAAAAAGAGAAAAAATAAATAAATAAAAATTGAAGAGGGCTGAATTATTTAAATTTTGCACAAACTCCTAACTAAAGTGCTTTCAGAAGAATTTTGTTGAAAAATAGAGTGTTTTATATATATATAAAAAACCATTTGGAACAGAAGTACAATATTATTGTTTATACTGAAAAATTCATAAGCAAATATAGTAATCTAGTTTCATTCTCTGTATTTATGACATTATGCCCTTCACATCTATAGCCCCATATTACTACCAATGCAATTTTCAGTTATGTTTATATTAAGTGAACATATTAGAAACAAAATGGTTGTTTGAGAAATCATGAAACACCAGTAGCAATCTCTAACAGCACTATGTCTCTGTTGTTAAAGTAGAGACTGGGGGCTCTAAAAACAGACCTAACAATTCAGTGATTTAAACAAAAGAGACTTAAACCTATGTCTAATATAAATCTTGAGTTGTTGTTACGTTCACATGGAACTGATTGAAATCAAATAGATTAGAAAGTTACAGAGTTTTCAGAAGAATTTCATTGTCAATGGTACCAGAAACATTGTATGAAAAACTCAATGGTTCCACCTCTAAAGTGATCTTAGGCTGAAAACCTGTGAAAAATAAAGTGTGAAATGTGTGCAATATGGCCAAGGAGGTCATACCGTACAATGTATTATACAACTCACTGTGACTGTGTAAGTTAGTGGAAAAGGAAGATTGACTCAGATAGATGGAATGTCCAGGATTACAGAGGACAATGACAAAAGAAAATTCCTCCCAAAGAGCAGAACCAGGGCCTCCACAAGGAACTTAAACTTCATGTTCATGGCAGAGGGCCTCTTGGTTCTGCTATGCGTGTTATCAAGCAATGACAACTGTTTCAAAGTCTTTTCTAAAGAGGAAAGTTTTTTTTTTGTTTGTTTCTTATGTTTTTGCTTTGTTTCTCTGTTTTGGTAGTTATCCTGTTTCTTCTCTACCATTATATATGAGGTACAAAGGCACATAATTTACTAGTTTATTAATCATTGTACCAAGATGAACCAAACCCAGACCTGACAAAAGGGCAGGGTTTGGGATTGGGAGGCTTGTGAATGACTCAGATTTGAGGACGGCATGATCTCCTGACCAGCGCTGAACTGCTTAATTCTGGACAGGTCTATTGAAGATAAGCGGAGTGTATCTTGAATAAGTTGCTGTATTTGGGGATCTTTTGATTATTGTAGTTTAGTACATGCCTAAATGATATAGTCTCCATGGTCTAAGCCAAGGGTCTTCAAACTATAGCCTCTGGGCTAAATCCAGCCTGTCACCTATTTGTGTAAGGAAAGTTTTATTGAAACACAGCCATACCCATTAATTTACATACTGTCACAGCTGTTTTTATGCGACATGTGCAGAGATGTACAGATTTAACAGAAACCATTTGGCCTGCTAAATTGAAAATATTTTCTATCTAGTTCTTATAGAAAAGGTGTGCAAACCCTTGGTCTAAACTCTAAACAATGTACATTGATAGGGAAAACAATATAAATAAGGTGGTCTAAAATAATTATTTCCCTGGGCCATGAAGATCTATCTCTTTTCAAAAGATTTCTGGAAGAAAAATAATGAAAGAGAGCAAGAGTAAGAGAGAGATGGACCAAGAAAATTCTGTACTCTTCTTAGAGTAAATTAATGACTTTGACTAGTTTAATTCATATTTTTGATCTCTTTCCTTCTTCTTTATTACTGTCAGGATCCTGGATTTTACCTTGGCCTTGACCTTCTCCACTAGCTCAGGAGAGAAAATCATCTCAGGATATAACCAAAGCACACTACACAAGAGCACATAGAACCAGCCTTTAGCATTTTCCAGGAGTGAACTGAAAAATTTTTGACAAATCCTACTACTGGAAATTTTTCCAGGTAAATGCAGATTACCTCCCTTATCTAGGACTATATCTCCTGCCTATTATTTATTATTTTTTCATACACTATACATATTTACATTTTTTATTTGTCAATTATTAAATAAATTAATTTAAAAACAGAAAAAAGCTGAATAGTACTCCATTGTATACATATACCAAATTTTAATTATCCACTCATGAATTGATGGGCATTTGGATTGTTTCCACATCCTTGCAGTAGTGAATTGTGCTGTATTTGGGGCTTCTTTAAAAAAAAAAAAAAAAAAAAAAAAACCAGTGTTTTGTAGTTTAGAGTCTTAAGTTTTGTAGTTCTTTTGTTAAATTTATTCTTAAGTATTTTATTCACCTTTATGCTATTATAAATGAAAATGCTTTCTTAGGTTCATTTTTAGACTGTTTTATTGTTAGTGTATAGAAATACAACTGGTTTTCACAATTAGACTATTACTGTCTTTAACACAGGATTTAAATCTTTTAGCATGTTTTTATTTTCTCATTCTGTTTTGTGATCAAGCTTCCTTTTCAATAATAATATGCATCTAAGTTAGCTTACTTAATTGTCTTATCTTTTTATTGCTTTAAAAAAATAAATATCTTATGTTTTATTGAGAAAAATTAGTAAAGGCTTTTTGCTTCCTATAGTAAATAAGACATATTGTAAATCAATATGTTATTAATTCATTTACGGTACCATAAATATAAATTAGTCTTTCAACAGACAAGCAAAAAATAGTATAAGGAGCAAAGCTCTTGGCTTCCTAAGGTTCACTGAAAAATCCCTGACATGAGACAGATTGATTAACTAGAGAAAAAGACATAAAAATTTATTTTAATGTGTATACACAGGAACCTTCAGAATGAAGATTCAAGTTATAAAGGAAAATTGTCCATTTTCATGCTTAGGTTCCACAAATTTTGGATAGCTATGTAGAAATATGATTGGACAAAAAGGGTGTAACCTAATGCTAATAAAATGAGTGGGGAAACCCAGCAAGGCTTGTCTGTCTAGATTTTTCTTGGCCTCTCTGAGCTTGTATTCCTTCCTTCTGGGTGTGGGCCAGAGCCTTTTCTGGAATGGGGGTCTTATAGCCTACAGTTAAATAAGATAGGTCAAATAATTACTTTATGATCAAGTTTTACATAGAATAATTTTAGGTTTTATGGCTGGCTTTTGGGAAAGGGGATTCTGGCTTTTATGACCCACCTTGGGGAAGAGGGATTCTTATTTCTATGGCTAGCCTCAGGGAACAATGGGGCAGAGAGGCAGGAGGACAAGAGGAAATCAGAGAAGGATTTTTGTTTCTGAGGCCTTCATTTGAGGTCCTGTTTTCTGAGCTGCATAAATAAAAAAGTAAGTATTCATATATACTAAGAAGAAGAATATTTGGGGTTAGCTCAAATATCAGGTGAGCCCTTGAGAAAAGTTCATTAAATTCCCTAAGAATTTTGATACAGTGGTACTCATGCATACCCTTTCACTGGTGGTAATCCCTCCTGAACGTCATGTCGGTAATTAGTGTGTAGACTATTATGATAGTTTCACTCAGAATATCTTTATTTTCACTCTCATATGCTTCAGTGAACTTTGTACAAGGTTATCCAATTAGAGTCTTCAAAAGTATTCAAAATAATATCACTTTGATTATGTTTAGTCCACACTCAAAAACACTAAATAGTTGTTTCTTCACTTTCCAACAAGTTCTAAACATCATTTGAGTTGTCTATCCCAATATTGCTCAAAATTTCCCTTCTTGATTTATTTCCATTTTTCAACAATTCAAAATCTTACATATTGAAAGTATAAAACATCTGTTTCTCCTGAATTTTCCTTGCTTGTGTTTGCATTTCTGTTTATATAAATATAAATATATTTCCCCTTCACTCCAAATTTTTATCCAGAAAATCCTCCCGAAGATTTATCTCAAATGTCATTCTGTGAGATCTATTCTGTGATGACTCCAAATTGAATGAGATACATTTTGTTTTTTCTGTGTTACCTAGATCTTTAACTGTTCCTATCTCCCTTTCACAAAGTATGTCGTTTATGCAACACTATATTAAAGAATCATGGAAGGCTATTTTATTTTATATTATTAAATTTAACTTACTTATGTTATACTAAACCCATATGAGCACCCAAACTAATTACAATGGATTAGGTATTATAGACAGATATCAGCATTTGTTTCCTCTCTCATCTAACTGGCTCCTGGATTGTAGGTTATTTGAAGGGAGGTATTTATTTGAGTTTTGATTCAATGTTTTTTTTTTTTGTATTATGAAGTATCTTCCAAATGTTACATACACTAGCCAAATCAATGTAGACTAAATGAGACCTTAATCCTCACAGTGAGTTTGGAAAACTGGTATTACAGTACGTTTCTGTTGCTTAACGTAGTCTATTAATAGTATGTCAAAATATTTCTTATTACATTTATTTGAGGCTAATTAGGAATTTGAGTGGTAGAAATATAAAGTGGAGAAATTTATCCTATCACTTTAGTGCCTATTACTTATTATATAAGAATTTTATTTATTTTTAAAAGACTTAAGTGAAAAACAGTAGTCAAAGAAAAAAAATTAATTTATTCTTTACAAGTTGCTTAACTCTGATAAAAATAGATTTTTATGGGCCATAAAATATATACATAATTTCTTGAATGGCAACATGAAAGTGTTGAAATCCGTTAGCACTCAATTTGGAATGATTATAAGTCAAGTTCTATTTGTTGCAATATAAATACAATTATACAGAGAGAATTTATGCACAATTTTAATATTTTTAAATGTCATAAAATTTTTTAACATGTTTACATTAATCAAGTTTGAAAGGCAACTGATGTCATTTAAGTCAATGTAGGATTAATGACATTAAGCGAATCAGTAATATTTTACTTAAAAATAAAACAGCAAAGTTCAACTAAAACACAAATAAATTCTAAGTGACATAAACGCTGGAAATTTTGAAAAAAAAACCATAATATTTAGCTAGTATGTTGAAGTACCCATATCTTGAAAACGTTAAGACATGTATAACTAACCATGTGTGTGCCTATAAATTATAGCATCCAAAAATAATTATTGAATTCTAAACATACCTGCCAGTCCCTGAGGGAAAAATGCAGATTCCTCACCACATAACACAAACACTGTGCTATCCTGGAGTGCTCACAGAATTGTTAAAAGATAGACTAGATGGGTATCAAGATAACTACTAGACAGAAGAAAAGTGTCCATCACTTCTTTGGGTGTCTCAACACTTTCTTTCCTTGAAATGGCCAGCTCAAACCTTCCCTGACTGCTTTAGAGCTGAGCTGCTATGGTTGTCCTACAATGACTTTTAGCTAATTGTAATACTAAAATCCCTGCCTAGCGCAAAATAGTAATATGATTAACATAACATGGGGTGCATGACAGCATATGATGATGGTACTTGTGCTTGTGTGATTTGTTTCACTGCGAATAAGCAATGGTACGATGTAAAAGCTCTGCATCATTCCTTGGGAAGAAATTTAAGGCAACACCACAGGGTGGGCATATGTAGATTTCACATGTAAGAGAGCTCTCATGAAATTACTGTGCCACCCAGGAACAAGTGCCCTTGCAAATAACCTCTAATGAACTCATCTGACTCATCAAGCTGGACTTGTCTCGGTCATTCTTTGGTCTCTTGACACCCTCTCAGTTTGGGGAGCAGTTTTTCTACACCATCCAGGATTATTCTAAAACAATTCTGAGATTACAATTTTTACAAAACCTTTACTCTGCTAAGCATAATAAATTTGAAAAATATATGTATATAATTATTTCTTATTTTATGCAATATTAACAGTAGATTTACATAACAACATAGAAGTTTATTCATGTTCACTTCCAGACTATAAATGACAATGTGCACTACTAGCCAAAAGAGGCTAGAGCTGGGATTTAGGTCAGATGTAAAAGTGTTTTGCAATGTATTAAATTAAGTAGTTCAATGGGCAAGCCCAGAAAGGATAATCAAGAGCAGACTGTAATTACACACATTTACTTAGCACCCAGAAACAGAAAACACTGGGGAAGTAGTAAATTAGTAGGACGATCGTGTGCTCAGTGTGGTATTTGAGAGTTTGAGAAGGAGAAGAGAGAATTTCTAGAGGACAGCAGAGTTCGAGGAGGACGTTACAAAGCATCCAAACAGAAATGGACAATGGACAAATGGATATGTACATCTGGAGCTTAGGAGAAATGTTTGAGATGGTCTGTATCTAAATGACAGTTGAAGTAAGAGAAGACAATGGAAATTAGAAAAATGGTCAGAGTTAGAAAGGAAGAATAACTAAGCATAAGAACTACCGATATGTAAAGGAGGAAAAGAAGAGGAAGACAGGAGATTGAGTGGACTTTGATAGAGAAGTAGGAAAAAAATCAGGAGTGTGGGATGTTAAGGAGGACATAGTTCTACATTTTTCAAGCACTGCTTAGAGAGCAAGACATATGAAAAACAATAAGAAATTTAGTGGCTATAGGAAGAAAAAACATCACCGACGTTGGCAAGAATTTCAGTGAATTCGAGTGGTACAGAAACTAGATTTCCATGGATTGAGACAAATCCTGCTCAATATACCTCAAGCACAAAACATGTGAAAACCACACTAAGGCCCATCAAGTTAAAATTGTTCAAAACCAGTTATAACTCTGGGACTCAAGCGTTCCTCCTGCCTCAGCCTCCCAAGTAGCGAGTAGCTGAGTCTATAGGCACTCACCACCACATCCAGCCTGATCAAATTAAAAAGCTTCTGCACAGCCACGTAAACAATCATTACAGTGAATAGACAACCTACAGAATGGGAGAAAATATTTGCATGCTATACATCTGATAAAGACCTAATATCTAGAATCTATAAAGAACTCAAGCAAATCAGCAAGAAAAAAGATCAAACCAACCCCATTAAAAAGTGGACAAAAGACATGAACAGAAACTTTTCAAAAGAAGGTAGACTAATGGCCAAAAAACATATGAGAAAATGTTCAATATCACTAATCATCAGGGAAATGCAAGTTGAAACCACAATGAGATATCACTTAACTCCAATGAGAATTGCTTTTATCAAAAAATCCCAAAACAACAACTTAAAAGCAGCCAAAGTAAAAAGTCTTATATATTTAAGACAAAGGTAAGGATGATAAGCAAATTTTTTGCTGGCAACAATGCAAATGAGAAAACAGTAGAACACTTTTAAAGTACAGAAAGAAAAAAAGAGTACCTGGTGATCTAAAATTTATACTCCTTGTAAATATTCTTTAAAAATTGAAGTGAAATATGGACATTTTAAGACATATAAAACAGAAAAAAATCATCAAAAGCACATCCTTGCTACAAAAAAAAACCAAAATTTAAGAAAAGTCTGTTCAGTAGAAGGAAAATAATGCCAGCAGGAAATGTGGATCTACACAAAGAAATGAAGAACACCAGAAATGACAGTTGCCTATGTTCCAGCCATTACACTCTCTGATATTTATTCCTGAGAAAAGAATGTATACATCCACACAAAGAACTATACATGAGTGTTCATAGCATCTTCCTTCAACATACGACAGATCTACAGACATTCCAAAAGTTCATCAACAGGCAAATGGAAAAACAAACTATAGTATGCAATACTACCTAGCAATACAAAGAAATGAGCTAGTAATGCATGTATCAACATAAATGAATTTTGAAATAATTACTCTGAGTAAAGGCAGCTAGAAAATAAAGAGCATATATTATACATTCTCATTTTAACAAACTCTGTAAAAAGCAATCTATTGTTCAGAATACAAATTAGTAGTTTTTTGCAGGCCCTGAATTATTAATTTCAATATAACATGAGAAATCTTAAAAAAAAATTAGCAGGTAAAAAATACACACACACAACTAGAGAACAAAGATAGTTGCCTAATTAAAAAATGCCTTAAAATTTTAACAGTGCAGAGATTTCAAGTTCAAAACCCAAAGGAAAGGAAATAGGCTATCATAAAAAAGGTTCTTTGATAAAATAGACAATTAAACACAACATCCAAAGAAAGGTATATGATTAACACAAATATTTGGGTGCAGTATATACTTAATAAAATGACTAAATTATGTGTAGATATAACTATTAAAAAATTGACCATGGTATTATGATTTTACTTTAAAATTTTACCTATTTCGGGGCTAGAAACAGTTGTGATTCACTTCTATGTTGGCTATCCAAAAGGACCTTAAAATGTCCTTTCTTTCTCATTTATTTCCATGACACACTGAAACCAGATATATATCAAATGAGAAAATCATGGCTCTCTAATTAAAAAGTTGTACTTGTAAAAAGAATCAGACACTAATGTAATGAGAATTTAATTTCTTTAAATTATATAAAATGTGGAGAAAGAGTGGCTTTCCTGTTACTTAGCATTTTAACTAATAGATAGTAGATAATGAAATAAACATTAATTTCTTTTCATGAGATTTTAAAACACCTGAGTGATGATGGACCAGGTCTATTTTTAGATTCTTGCCTGATAGTGCAATAAAGTAAAGACATTATAAACTATTTTGCTATTTTTAAATTGTTTCCTTGAGTCACCCAGGGCAGATACTATGGCCTAGAATCACAAAATTATAGTCTCTAACTCACAAAATATCATAGTCCCCTGCATCTAGCCATCTGACCATTTCCTTACTTTGTCATGCACAGAAGTAAATTGCAATGGTGAAACAACTTTTGCCTTCCTCTTCACCCTCAAGTTCCCCCTACTTGCTGGAGGGGTACAAATAAGCCAAATGGTATAACTGTCTGGAGGTTTGCCTAGCACCCTTTATAATGGATTCATTGGCCTCTGTAGTGATGAAGGACACAAAGATTATATAAATAGGCCAAAATATTGCCCATCATTTTTGCATCCTGGAAAGGCAACAAAAATACTCAAGGGAGTATTAATTTTCTGGTCTTTTGGAGAAGAACGGGGGATGCAACCTAAAGTTCCTCCAGTGGCACAGCTAGTTTCATCACTAATGTCACCTTACACACAAATACATACTTACAATAATAAGAATACTCAGGAAGATACAGAAAAAAAGATAAAT
The DNA here is from genome assembly GCA_963575035.1 of Avahi laniger. NCBI lineage: Eukaryota > Metazoa > Chordata > Mammalia > Primates > Indriidae > Avahi > Avahi laniger. The sequence goes on from CAUYSK010102742.1 coordinate 25,513, forward strand.
GTATATGGTATATTCTACAATGGGAGAGAGTGTAAGAAGAAATTCCAGGCTGTTCATTTTTCTGCCAAACCCAACCCGGTCCTAGTATTTCTTTTGAATGTGTTTAATAAGGTAACTTCTTCAAGTAAAATGCAGCCTGGATCCAAATGTTTTGTAGAGTTTGGTGAGGTTTGGGGTTTGGATGTATTTCACCAATTAAAGCAACATTTTCAGATGTTACATAATGTAATAATAGTGACTTATTCACAAAACAAATTTTTTTTAAAATGCATTTTACAGTACTGCATGGTAGTGGGGAGCCTTCTTAGAAACCCTTATAACACCATGTAAATGAATGCCTCTCAGCTTTATGAAGCCTCCAGAAAAATCTAGAATTTTTGTATTTGAAATTCTGAAGGGAGATTAAAGTTGATGGCGCCTTGAAAAAACTCTATGAAATGAAGCATTTTCAGATGCCAAAACAATAAAAGTTAGAGTCTTCAAAGTCATATAGAAAATTAACGTGAAATTTAAAATTTTTGAAAATGTGGTAATGGAAATGTATGGACTTATGTTTCTAACTGTGAATGCTATATTCAGAATTCTATGCCTTGTTCAGTTTTAAATCTCAAAATAGCTGTTTTAATAGAATGATAATGATTACTAAGTATGTTACTAATTTTGAGTTATTAAGGAGTAATCACATTCTGTTATGGATTTTTGAAAGTATTAATGATTTCTAAGACCCTGAAGAACTAAAAGAATCTTGGAAAAGAAGAACAAAGCTGGAGGCATCATATTTTCTGATTTTAAATTATATTATAAACCTATAGTAACCAAAAAATGACACTGGCATAAAAACCAACATATAGATAATGGAACAAAATAGAAAGCCCAGAAATAAACCCATACATATATAATCAACTGATCTTCAACAAAGGTGCCAAGAATACACAATGGGAAAAGGATAGTGTCTTCAATAGGTGGTGTTGAGAAAATTAGATATCCACATGTAAAAAAATGAAAGTGGACCATTAACCCATACAATACACAAAAAACAACTCAAAATAGATTAAAGAATTAAACATCACCTGAAACCATAAAACTCCTAGAAGAAAACACAGAAGATCCCCATGACATTGGTCTTGGCAATGAATTTTTGGATATGACACCAAAAGCACAGGCAACAAAAGCAAAAATAAACAGGTGGGACTATGTCAAACTGAAAAGTTTCTGCAGAACAAAGAAAAAAAAACAAAATTAAAAGGCAATAAATGGAATGGGAGAAAATACTTGCAAACTATATATCGATAAGGAATTATTAATGATATCTAAAACATATAAGGAACACATACAACTCAATAGTAGAAAAACAAATAACCCAATAAAAATAGGCAAATGATCTGAATTGACATATTTACAAAGAAGACAAACAACCAATAGATATATGAAAAGGTGCTCAACATCACTAATCCTCAGGGAGATGCAAATTAAAACCACAGTGAGATATCACCTCCCACCTGTTAAAATGGCTATTATCAAAAAATCAAAAGAAAACAAGTGTTGGCAAGGATGTAGAGAAAATGGATCTCTTTTACACAGTTGATGGGACTGTAAATTGGTTTAGCGCAGGAATGTATTTAACCAAGAGGTAAAAGATCTCTACAAAGAAAACTGCAAACAAAACACTGATAACAGAAATCGTAGATGACTCAAACAAATAGAAAATCATTCTGTATTCATGGACTGAAAGAATTAGTGTAATTAAAATTACAATACTGCTCAAAGCAATCTGCAAATTCAGTGTAATCCCTATCAAAATATTAACATCCATCGTTTTTCACAGAAGTAAAAAAATCCTAAAATTCATAAACCAGAAAAGAGCCCAAATAGTCAAAGAAATCTTAAGCAAATAGAACAAAGCTGAGGCATCACATTACCTGACCTCAAATTATACTACAGGGCTATAGTAACCAAAACAGCATGGTACTGGTATAAAAATAAACACATACATTAAGGGAACAAAATAGAAATTCCGGAATCAAAGCCACATCTTTACAGCCAACCGATATTTAACAAAATCAACAAAAATATACACTGGGGAAAGGACCCCTGTTTCAATAAATGGTGCTGGGAAAATTGGATTGCCATATACAGGGGATGAAACTGGACCCCTGTCTCTCACCATATACAAAATTCAACTCAAGATGGTTTAAAGACTTAAATGCAAGACCTGAAACTATAAAAATACTAGAAGAAAACCTAGGTAAAACTCTTTTGGACATTGTTCAAAGAATTCATGACTCAAATGCGTAGGCAACAAAAACAAAAATAGACAAATGGGTACAAGGTACATTATCTAGGTGATAAATAACCCTAAAAGTCCTGACTTCACCACTATACAATATATACATCTAACAAAATTACACTTACTTGTGCCCCATAAATTAATACAAATAAAAAAATTGGTATAGCCATTATGGAAAACAATATATGAAGGTTACTCATAAAATTAAAAATAGAACTACCATATTTTCCAGCAATCCCACTTCTAGGTATATACTCAAGGGAAAAGAAATCAGTATCTCAAAGCGATATCTGCATTCCTATGTTCATTGCAGCATTATTTACAAGAGGCAAAATAAGAAAACAACCTAAATGTTCATTAACAGATGAAGAAATAAAGAAATTGTGGTCATTTGAGACAATATATATGAACCTGGAGAACATTATGCTAAGTTAAATAAGCCAAACACAGACAGACAAAGACTACATCATCTCACTTACATGTGAAGTCTAAATACATCAAACTGATAAAAGTAGAGAGTATAATAGTAATTACCAGGGACTAGAGGTGGGTTAGGGGTTGAGAAGATGTTGGTCAAAGAGTACATAGTTTCTGTTGTAAGGTGAATAAGTTTTGGAGACTTAATAGACAGCATGATTACTATAATATATACTTGAAAATTGGCAAGAGAGTAGTTGTTAACTATTCTCACCACAAAAGAAAGGTAACTATGTGAAGTGATGTATAAATTAATTAGCTTGATTGTGGTAATCATTTCACAACATATATGTGTATTAAAATATCACATTGTATACTTTAAATATATACAATTTTTACTTGTCAATTATTTTTCTATAAAGCTGAAACAAATGGAAATAATGATTTTTACAGATAAAATGAATTGTCTATGATGTAAGTGTTAATTATACCAAACAATTCTTACATACATGATCCAAGGGTAAATAAATTACTATATATTACTATACTACTTTTATTGGTGAAGTTGGAATAATAATATTTTGAAAAATATCAGAATAGCACTAAATCGATCTACTGATATTTCTATTAAATTAGAAGTGTTATGTTCTTTTTGTTTCTCATTCTCTTTCTTAGACCAATCCCAGAGTAAAATGTACCAAGTTGTTAAATCAATAGCCTGAAAGAGCACATCTCCAGATAAAACAAGTGCAAATGATGAGGAGAGTAAATAAATCTAATTATGTCCTTGTTACGAAAGTTATCTCTGAGACCAGTAAGGCATACATGAATAACTAATTGCTTTTGTGTATTTAAACAAAGATGTTTAATGATTCAAGAAGCTTGTAAAATTCATTCTGTCCCCAACAGATAGTAAAGCAGTTACAACATTCATTTCTGTATTTTCACCACATTGGGAAATACTGCAGGAATAAAGTCCAATTATTTGAATGTGCACACAGTTTGTTCAAAAGTTACATGCTATCGGGCTGCAGAAATAAAACAGGAGGCCAACGAAAAATACCACCTCTCTAGATTTGGAGAAAAATAACACAGGTTTGCCAAAGCAAAAAGTAAGGGAATATTTGCTTCTAATAGGTATTGCCAAAGAGGTATTACATTAAGATCAAGAAATTTCTATAATAATGGTGTTGGTATACAGGTTGGTGAGAAAACAAATTGTCGCATTTCTGGTGGAATGGAGATTTTGATAATATATAAATCTGTAAAAACATGCATACACTTTGATGTATGAATTCTTTCTGTACATTTATTTTAGGAAAATAATCGCTATGTATAAAACATTATCTATAAGAATGTAAATATTAGGAACTCCAAATGCCAAATATAGAACTGGTTAAATAATATATGTTTTTGAACTAAAATAAATTGTAAGCACCCCAGTTGACTGAATAGAACCCCTCTTGGCCAAGGGACCCCAGAAATCCCCTAAAGCCGAATTGCTGGCCATGAGATGGGAGGTCAGACATGCCTCATCATGCCCCCCTCCTTTCTTGGAGATATCATTTGTAGCTCATTATCAGGCGTAAGGCTATACAAGACAAACCTTAAACCACACTTGAAGGTTCTCAATTTACTTAATAGATCACATGAGTCTGGATATATGTCCAGTATATCTCCGACAGTTTGTCTCTGATTAATAGACTTCCTTACCTTAACTTAAAACATTTCAAGCCTTTAGACAAAGCTTCATTTCTTTAACCAATCACAAATCAAAAAGTGTTTAAACTCATCTATAACCAGTAATCAATCCCCTGCTTCAAGATGTTCTGATTTTGGGGGCTTAAACAATGTACACCTTCTATGTATTGTTTTATGACTTTATGTGTAATTTCTGTCTCCCTGAGATTAATAAAACCAAACTGTAACCCAACCACAGCAAGACCACTTGCTCAGGGCTTTTTGGGTGTGGTTTTCTGGGCCATGTTCACACATACTCAGCTCAGAATAAACCTCTTTAAATTATTTTAAAGAGTTTGGGTTATTTTCTGTTGACATGTTTATATAGTAAAATACTGGGTGTTTAATAAAATGATATAAAATATATTAAATATGATGGAAATATATTAAGAACATTTTATCAATTGAACAAAAATTACAGTACTTTAGTCCTATATTTTTGCATTAAAACCTAAGTAATTACAGAAGACATACATTGAATAGTTTCCCAGCAGAAAATGAACTGCTATTTTCATTTAGATCTCACTCCACCCAAATCCTCAGGATTCATTTCTTAGATGTCCTTTTTGTTGATGATAGAACCCTCCTCTTATCCCAACCACAACTGATTGATCCAGGCAGCCACAAGCACCTCACTCCATCTGGACATTTTTTTCAAAATGTCTTCTCAGATAGAGAAATTTGTTCTTTAATTATGTCAGCAGTTTGTAAACTTGTGAGATGTCCAGAATAACATCTGCTAGGTGGTATGGAAAATAGAAAAATGTTTTGTGGCAAAAGACATCAACAATCAGGAACAAAGATCAGAGTTGAACAAGAGAACTTAGAACATTCCAGTCTGTGGATCTAGCTTATGTCTGAGCCCTGACTGCAGTCTTGAGCTTAACTCAATAAAAACTACTATCTATATAATTAATCACTCATTTCAGCTTATGTTAACTTTAGTGAATTTCTATTACCTATCAATAAACATGTTCTCTGCAAAATTTCTGGGCAGAGAGTCATTCAAGTGTCAATAGGAATTATTAATACATAGTAGAACAATAGGAATATTTTGTTATGATTTTTAGCAATTCTCAAGTTTGTAAAATGATCTATTAAATTTGAACATGTAAAATATTAATGAGCTTTAAAGTTAAAGTAATTAAAATATTTGGATGTTTTTGAGGGAATATGAATTTATAGAATGAAAAACACACTTATCAGAAATTTTAGGATACCTCAAAACTATTAATACATACTTTTATTATATAAGGGTGCCAAGATACACACACACACACACACACACACACACACACACACGTATAGGCTTCATTTCAGCATTTTCTATAATAGTAAAACATTGTAAAATAATCTAAATTTCCATCAATACATCAGTAGTTTTCACAATTTGTCTATAATATGGAATTCTGTGTAAACATAAAATAGATTAAGGTATACACTTACATATATACTTTAATATATATACACATATAATATCAAACATTTAAAAAATATATTGATGAGTAAAATAAACCAGCTGCATATACCAAAAACATTGATAAATACATACATACGGTATAGATGTACTGGTATTTTCAGATAAAACTACTTTTGGAACTTTGCATGAAAAGTGATTAACTATAGTTACTTCCAGGAGAGGAGGAATAAAGGGATGAATCAAGGCTCAAATATGAGGTCTGGGATAAGGAAACATTTTTTAACATATCTAATTCTTATATTTTTTTAATTTTAATATTCCATAATCAAATATTTTTATTAATTCTATTTAAAAATGTGTGCAAATTTACTTTACCATGACTATTACAAGAAAAAACATGAAGTCAGAGAGAGAGAGAGAGAGAGAGAGAGAGAGAGAAGGAAATAAGGAAAGGAAGTATGGAAAAAAGGGTGTTATATAAAAATAGCTTCTCTCCTACTCTTGGACATGCACCTGAGTGCATTGATACTGTGTGATTTGAGCAGAAAATTCTAAAATTCCATTATGAATCTGGAGAAAAATATAACTTTTTTATTGTAAATAAAGGGGATGTGATCATCTCTTCCACTGGGTTACTAAAGAATCCACATTGCACATGGATAAAAAATTTGTTTCAACCACATACAATGGTATTCTCAAAATAGTTATTAAAAAACTAGCTATAATTTTCAGCATTTTCCAGAAACCAACTTAACCCTACAAAATGCTAATTCAATTCTACTCTATGTCTTTGCCAATGGATTATGTGATTATGTATGAGGCTGCACAATAAAGCTTTCAGCTGCTACATGTTTTGAAACTCTATTTTCAAGATTAAAAGGCTATAGAACTGAAATATATTTGTTTAGGTGCCAAAAATAGTAGGGCATTAATAAACAGAGAGGAATGCAGATATATCAAGAACAGAAAGCATTGCTTCTGTAATTCCTATATTAAATTTTGTTCTCATTTCCTGATGTAACCTAGGAAATGGCAGCAAATCCTAGCACTAAAACAAAATGAAATTTTGTCTAGTAGTTTTCTTAAGATTAAGAAGTACATTGAAAAACTGAGATATCCATTAATCTCTGATTAAAAACACATTTAATGCGATTTTTCTCCCTTTAAACTCATTTGCTTTGAGAAGTACATATCATCTACTGTTCTTGACATGAATTCAATCTACTTTGTTTTCTACAAATGCTTTCCTAGGTACAATATGACAGTAAGCCATAAAATGAAAAAGGCTTTAATGTGAAAATCACTGTAAATCTATTTGCTAATTTTACAAATGTTCTTCCATCAGCCATGGTCAAGGGAGGTAAGAGACTTTTTTATGTTAATGAAGTTCTCTGTTCTGTTCTCCATTGTGAAAGTATGTGCTTCTCCTGTGAGACAAAGTAACGAAAGTATCCAATAATATTTTGTTAGCAAATTAAGTCAATCAGAAAACAAGTGAGGCGAGCGGATTGTTTGAGCTCAGGAGTTTGAGACCAGCCTGAGCAAGAGCGAGACCCCGTCTCTACTAAAAAAAATAGAAAGAAATTATCTGAACAACTAAAAAAAAAAAATATAGAAAACATAAGCCTGGCATGGTGGTGCATGCCTGTAGTCCCAGCTACTCGGGAGGCTGAGGCAGTAGGATCGCCAGGGCAACAGAGTGAGACTCTGTCTCAAAAAAAAAAAAAAAAAAAAAAAAGCAAGTGAATGACACTGAACAATACAGTATTTCTCTATTTTAGTATCTGAATATTTAAAATTTATAAAAAGTATTCTGGGAAATAACAAACTTCTATGAAGCATATTCTTTCTTAATTTTTAGTATTCTGAGTAATGAGAAAAAGCTTAGTGAACGCTTTCATTCACCTGTATCTCTGTTACATATTTCAAGGAAAGGCGGTTAGAAACTCCAAATTTATATCCCAATATATTATAAACTGCTTTTTCTAATAAGGGATAATATTATATTTTCTCTGACATTTTTTCTAAATTATAGAAGTCACTTTTCATAATTTTTTCTAGAAGTTTATTGTAATGTAATTTTTTTCTCTTTTTGGAAGAAGACTTTTGTTATAACCATTCCTGGACCATTTCTCTTTACATTTGTATATTCCTACCATGAGTTTTTTAAATTTAGATTAATTTAATAGAAATATATTATAGATTTCATTGAAACAATACACTTAACAACAATCATTAAATGCATCTTCCATAACCTGAGCCATAATAGTGCCACACCTTCTCTTTATTTCCTCACTAAGGATCACTAAACTCTGTTTTGTTCTAACATTAAAGAATCTTAAATCGTGGATGCATAGAAGAGTTTTAAATGATTTATCCACCCCATTATAGTTTCCTAATATAAGGTTAATTGATTTGATAATATATTTCAAAATGCAAGATATATTTTGTTGCTTTGAGTAAATATGAACTCAATAATAATTGTAAATATAATTGAGAATAATTATTCAGTATGACATTTTAAATCATAATGGTAATTCTATATATGTAAAGTATATTCTATGTATGTATTTGTTGCAGAGAAATAGAAATGCATAGTTAATACAAAGTTTTAAATTATAAATATATGTGGTATATGAGCAAATTTTGTGAGGGAAATTGCCTGGAAATATGAGTCCTTCAAGAAGAATAAATGACCACTAAAGAAGTTATAATTCAGCTATATCATAAGTGAATTATGAGGAAATACCATTACTATGACACATAAATTCCAATTATTTTTGAGTATTCTAGATTCAACTTAAAGTTGCCCTCCATTCTACTTTTATCTATTTGGATAGATTGAACATAAACTACATTTTTCGGTTGCCTTGCATTTGTTAATACTTTTCTGACAAATAGATGTACTCCTATGAGATTTGGAATTGAGTCATGTTGCTGCAACTCCTAGCAGATGTGTCTGACAAGTAATACTGGGATCACACAAAGCCATCCTTAGCACCACACATTTCAGTGTCTATTCTCTACCCTCCCAGGTGAGAGAGGCAGTTATATCAGGAATGATTGCCCCTTCTTGCGTTAGGCATACCTCTCTGAAGCCTTAGTGGAACAATTCTATATTATTTTGTGTTATTTAAAGAAGAAGTACTTTGGAACTTCGTTTTTCAGGATTCTCATTAATTTTATAAGCATCAAATCAACTGTTATAATTCCATTCCTACTTAAGATAGCTAGAGTCTTTTTGGCTTTTAACACTGATCTCAGAATAATGCAGTGTTTTATACAAGTATTGAGATGGGATAGCTGCTTCTGATAGAATTTGATTAAAGAAAGAAATAAAATGACAAGTTACAGGTAGCTTAAGGCAAATTCCGAGAACAAGAATTCTTTTTAAATGACTACTGTATGAAATCTTACGTCTTTAAAATCTAACTGAGAAAGAAAAACAAAAACAGACAATGAGGTCTGGTGTGGTAGGTCCTAAATTACAATGTATATTGAATGTACAATCTTTCTGAATGCACAAGTGAAATATTTAGTATTTATTAGGAAAAACTGAGACCTAGATACATGTAGTGAAGACATCTTGGTGAATTGTATTACATACCTTGAACACAGAAGCATCCCTTCTTTCCTCGTCTGTTAAGAGTAATTCTCACTTGCATGAGGACCTAATAATTATTTAACCTATGTATTTTCCTTGAAAAAGAAAACACATTGTATCCTTTCCTATTTTTTTTACCACGTTTCTGCATCCAGACCTAAATCAGAGTCAGACCTCTAATGACTGAGGGACCATGTCCAAAGATTGAACTGAGAAGAGAATTACTGGATTTTGCTAATTAATATCGTCAGAATTCTGAAAAATAAATTCTAGTAGTGATAGATAAGAGATAAAAAATAAAACTATAGATTGGACCAAGATGATTACTAACATGGACATATTTTTGCTCTTTTATTTAGTTCTATCCATCACTACAAGTGGAGTATTGAAATCTGCAACTATTATTGTCAAATTGTTGCTCAGTTTTTGATTCCTGAATTTTGGGGCTCTGTTAAGTGCTATATATTTATAGTTATTATATTTTTCTAATGGATTAACACTTTTATTGTTTAAAAATACCCCCCTTTACATCTAGTCCCCCTTTATACTTGTTTTAGTATAGAAATTTGAGCTTTCTTATGGTTGCTGTTTGCAAAATATATCATTTTCTAACTTTTGCTTTTAATCTATTTGTATTTTTTAACCTAAAGACACAAATTTGTCTCTCATGGACAGCATATGGTTGGATCTTATTATTTAATCCTATGTGAAAATCTCTACCTTTTGACTGGACTTTTTAATCCATTTACATTTAAAGTTACAATGGATATAGCTGGATTCGTATCTGCTACTACTTTACCTTTTGTTCTGTATATGTGCCATGTCTTTATTTGTTCCTTTATTCTTCCTTTCCAATAAGTGAATATTTTCTAGGGTAGCATTTTAATTCCTTTCATAATGTGTTCACTGTATTTTTAAGCTATTTTCTTAGTGGTTGCTCTAGAATTACCATATGCATTTTAATTGATATCTACCTTAAATTTATATTATTAATAATTTGATTTCAGTGAGTTATAATAAAAATAGTTCTATATAGTTCTATTCCCCCTTCCCCTTTTTGTGTTATTATTGTTGTACATGTTACATTTATAAATGTCACAAATCCAATAATACATTTTTATATTTATTGATTTATGTGATTTTATGTATTTTATTGCTTTGTTTTAGAGTAATGGGATTATAGGTGGTTCTCTCCTTTGTTTCTTTTTTTAAAATTTTTTATTTTTAGTTATTATGGGTATATAATAGCTGTATATATTTATAGGGTACATGTGATGTTTTGATATAGGCATATATTGTATATTGATCCAATCAGGATAATTGAGGTATACATTAATTTTTTATATTTTTAACAAAGTTAAGAGAAGAAAGAATAGTATGTATATATTTTTGGAATTTGTGTTTTTAACCCTATTATATATTATTATTTCTGGCTTTCTTCATTTATTCCTATAAATTGATGTAACCATCATGTGTCATTTACTTACTCTAAAACAGCTTTACTCCCACCCACTCCCTTGTGCAGTTATTGCCAACAAATACATTACATTTCTAATTGCTTTAGGCCATATTCTATTCAATAACCAATATTTTATACAACTGAATTTTAAATCAGGGGTTCCCTTATACATGATAATTCATTATTCTTTTGCTGCTTTAAGATTTTCTCTCTGTCTCTTTGGTTTTTCAACAGGTTTGCTATGACATGTCTGAGTGTGGATCTCTTTGGATATATCCTACTTGAAGATCATTGAGCTTCCTGAATAATATATATATATTTTTTTCATTAAATTTGGGGAATTTTCAGCTTCTATTTCTTTGAATTTTTTTGTGCTCCTTTCTCTCTCTCTCCTATCCTCTGGTATTCCTATTGCTTGTATGTTGGTGTGCATAATGATGATTCACAGTTTTCTCAGGCTTTGTTGTTTTTTGACATTCTATATTTGATAAGACATTGCCATCATACCTCCATTAGCCTCTTTCAATATGGCTTCATTTAGTTCTTTGAACATATTCATAAATTCTACTGTGAAGCATTTATTTAAATCCAATACCTGGGTCCTCTCAAAGGCAGTTTTTATTGTTTGTTCTTTTTTCTGCCACATTTTCCTGTTTCTTTGTATACCTCAGCGTTGTTGAAACTGCATTGTTTAGATTACATATTATAGAAACTCTGGATACTAATTCCTCCTTCCTATTTTAAGGGCTTATTATCTTATGATTTTCTGGTTTATTTGTTTAGTGGCTAGCCCGGACTATTTTAGTAAAGTCTATTTCTCTCACATCGTGAAGCCTCTGAAGTCACTCTTTAGGGGGTCCAACGTTGATGTGGTAGACAGAATAATTATTTTCTAAAGATGTTCACATCTGAATTCTTGGAATCTGTGAATATGTTACCTTACATGACAAAGAGGAATTTAGGTTACAGAGGGAATTAAGACTGCTAATCAGCTGACCTTAGGATAGGGAGAGATCCTGAATTTTTCAGATATGCCCTGTATAATCATAGTGGTTCTCTTTATTGGAATACTGAGGCAAAAGGTAAGTCAAAAAGATAAAATGTGAGAAGTTCCCCTTCATTGCCGGTTTTGAAGAAAGAGGGAAGGGCCATGAGCTAAGAATGTGGGAAGGCATTAGAAGCTGTAAAAGGCAAGGAAATAGATTGTTCCTAGAGCCTATGGGAGGGAATGCGGCCTTGTCAATAGCTTAATTTTACCCTAGTGAAGCCTATTTTGTAATTCTGACCTCCAGAACTGTATGATAATAAATTTTTATTGTTGAATATTCTAGTTTGTTGCAATTTTATACAATAACAATAGAAAACTAATATATTGTACTTTGCAATGACAGTGATTTTAGAAGGTCTCTCTTTGGCTTTTTGCTATCATCTCTCTTTTAATACGTCTGCATCTGTTGGTATCATACCTAGGTGTTGGGCTTTACTAATTGATTGCTTTCCTGTTTTTGACCATGTCCTAGGGCATAAATTGCTTTTAAAATATGATTGTGTTAAATTAGAGTCTCTTTGCAGGGACGGTTTTAAGTCTTTGAGGTTTGTTCTGACCCCAACTGTGCATTTCTTGGCTATTTCTTTTTCCGGTTCTCTTAGGAAAACAGTTGGGCCTATGGGTTTAGCTTGTTGCAGGGAGTTACTAACCTCCTCTTAATTACTTGCCAACAAAATCTCCATTGCTTTTGAAAGTGATCTTAGGCTGGAACTTCTCCACCTTCTGTTCTAAATAAAGCCAGTTTCTTTGGGGAGATCTTTGGAGCTCTCTTTTCTTATTGCCTTCCTACCTCCTCCCTCCCTGAAAAAAAAAGCTGAGTCACTGTTGCAGAGCTGAAAGTGAAGACCATGACACACTTCTCTCAGAGTGATGCCATAGATTTCTGAGCTATTTGGGGCATTAGCCATTGGTCTTCTTATCTTACCTCTTCTAATATGGAATAACTTTTTATGAATGAGTTCAGGCAAAGGTGAATAAGGCTCCCAAATTTTTGGCCTACTGCACTTGGTATAGAATCTCTGCTCTATAGATGGTATCTGGGTAGAAGAAGGGAACCCCTGACCTCTTGGCCCCTTCACCTGGAATTTAATCTCTATAACATGTAGCAGAAGTGGATGAAAAATGCTGGAAGTCTGCTGCTCCTTCAGAAGAAATATCACAGTCCTAGACTGGGAACTAGAGGGAAATAGAGCCCCATTTTCTTGGCCATACTTGGCCAGAGTGAAACTTCCATCATGCTAAGTCAGGGATGGGGAGAGGGAGTAAGTCAAGGCTTAAGTGTCACAGATTCTCAGTTTTCTAACTGAGCAGCAAGATTTATGCTAATTTTCTTGAACAAATGTTTCTTCATTTGTTTTATGACTTTAGAAAAATTTCCAGAGACTGTAAATGGTTGTTTTCTACATAATTTTTACATGTTACAGCTGTTTCACTGGGAAGCATCTTACACGGCTATTCTAGAAATGAAATTTTTAGTAGAAATTTATCTCAAACCCACTTCACAGTGAGCTCAGTGGTTCTGCATAACCATGCTATGATTATCTTCCTAATTCTTGAATGCCTGGTTGGCATGTACATACTCAGTTACTGGTAAAATTTCTTCATTAATTTCTTTACTCATTGTGTAAGAACTATCATGGGAGACAGGGTCAACTGAATCACTTTGAGACACCTCTCCACGTATATGCACAGTGTAAAAGAAATGCTGTATTTGTAAAGGAATTATCAAAGTCTTAACAGTCACAGTGATGTAAATCCTCTTGCATTTCTATTTAACTGGTATGTTTGGCTTGTTTAGTAGATGGATGGGTTTTATAGAATATTATAAACTTAATCAGATATTAAATTTAATTAAATCTGTTGTTCCAGGTGTGACTTTATTGCCACAAACCATTACAGTCAAGTACTTAAGTTGTCAATCTGGATAATGCCTTTTTCTTCAAATGAAACTTTCTTTTACTTCATGGAGTGGAAGTACATCTCACAATATTAATTTATAATATTTTTTTATTTTGCATTGTCTTATGTTGGGGCTATTCCAACTCTCTTACTTTGTCATAATCATATACAGAAATTAGCAAGTCTCAAGGTATTTGGAAAGATATGTTCACAGCAGAGAGTAAGAAATAAATCAATGAAAATTTTGAATACTGCCACTTCAGTGAAACTTTTTAAAAAAATATGTTGAAAAATAGCCTTCGGTGTGAATGAAAGACAGCTTCTCTGTTATGTTGGTATTCTGTATGAAAGAAACACAATACTTGATAAGCCTCTTCAATTTTGGAGCAGCATATGTCAAATTTAGTTTGTTGCCATTATTGCAGATTGCAGTTTGTGATGTAAGTTGGAATAGAATAATATGGGATAGACATTACCAGCTATTTATTATTGATTGGCTTGTTCTATCTCCATTCTACACTATTACTATTTGAAAAAAATTAAAAACTACATAACAGTATTTTTCTGAACTCTTTGCAGCAAGGGTTCTGAATGAAAATTATAGTCGCCCTTTATATAAAGTTTGAAAATGAAGTATTGTGCATTTTCTTGCTGATCTTGGTTTTTGCTTTGGGTGAACAATGTGTGGGAAACAAGAGGCTTTTTTTGTTTGTTTTTTTTTGCAGCAATATTTCCATGTCTGTTTTCCATGAGTACCAGTGGTAGTTGCTTGATCTGACTAATTAATTCCTGGAGAGTAGCTTTGAATGTCTATTTTCTAATTTACTGGGTGTTAAAGGAAGTTATAATAGTAGTACTTTTTTCTTCAGGTATAACTTTTTTTTTTCAGAAATAGCCATGCTAGCAGCCTCAGTGAAAAGAGGTTTCTAAGAAGATCAGCACTTAATGGTTTTGAGGTCATTTTGAAAGACCCATCCTAAAAGGGTGTTTACCTGTCAAACTATAATACTTTCTATTTAAAAGAAATAGGTGTTTTCTACACCAAGCCTTGCCTGACACAATTAGATGGATCTAAAATATTGATCATTTTATGTTAGTTTAAAATGCCAAATAAAAAGAACATTTAAACTTATAAAAAATAAACTAATAAAATAAAATAACAAAATATGTACAAGAAAATACAGTGTAACAATTCTTTTAAGTGTCATGAAGATAAAGTTTTGATACCAGTTTTATAAAATCTTTAGATGTTATTAACAGAAGGTAAATAAACATCAGTTTTTTAGGTTGTTTTAAGAGGACTGTAATGGTCATTTGTTAAATTTACCTCATGTATTGTGTTAGTTACTATAGTAGTTGCCATGTTTTCAGTGGTGAACAAAATATTTATGGTACCTGACCGTGTCTCCATGGAAGGAGAGACCAAAAACTATATAAAATAAATGCGATTATTATATTAACACATATATATTTGAATAATTTTTAAAGTTATACCTATTGTAGACTATATGTCCACCTCTGTTAGTTTGATTATTAATGAAAGGCTTCTAAAAGACATTGTTTTCCAAATATGTATAAGAAATGTATTTTAAAATATTTATGATTACCATGAAGCTTAAGTGCCCCATCAGAAAGTTATTCTGATTGTTATTATTACAATTATCATTGAGCTTATATTTAATCATAGAAACATATATATTTTATTTAGAAATATAATTCTCAAATTAAAATAACATTTTATTAGGAAAACATAATGAAAATGGGTAGATCTTTCAAAAAAACTGTTTTATGTATTCATGGTGCACAATTTTTTTTTTAATTTAGAATAAATCAGGCTCTAGTTTTGCTTAATAAAAAAGAAGATTTAAAATGAGCCAGCCTAAAATGGGAAGGTTAGGAATTACAGTGATATGAGAGAGTGTTCCAGACCAGCTTAAGCAAAGGCCTTGAGACTGAAAGAGTTGGAAATTCCAGAAACTCAAAAGAACCTGTTGGGAAAGAGTAAGAGTGATTAGACAATATTGGAGTGAGTTCAGATTATTCAAGTCCATGACAGAGTAAAAAGTTCAGAATTTCTTTGAAATATAATGACTATGGTTGTAAACCATAATATACTTTTAAACATGGGAGTGAAATTGTGACTTTGGTGATTAAAAAGCTACTTTAAAAGTATGAATTCCAGGTCTTAATGATGATTGCTAATAAATTACCCGTCTCTTCTTATTATTTTATTTGAGTCTAGAAATTTATATATGGTATTAATTGAAAAAATAACTATTTTATATTTTTAATTTATTTGTTAATTTTAAAAGCAACAACATCTTTTCTCTAAAAGCCCCAAAGGATTTGTAAGGACATAAGTGGAACAGTGATGACAGGGAAAAAAAACTGATAATTATACCCAAAGTCATATTTTGCTGTTATTACATAATAATATCTTTTAAATATATTTCCCTCTAACATTAGTGTATATGACTTGTATATTATGACATTGTGTAGGCACAACCCATGAATTATTTTGCTCAAACATTTGTCAGTATTATTTTACTCATCCTTCTCACATAAATGAGTTGTAAAATCTCGAAAGTTTGATTTAAGCTATGACTAAAATCCATCTCTTGTTTCTTTTTTATTTTTCCTTTTAACTCATATGAAGTAAGTTTTTTAACCCATGATTGATGCATTTTCTAATAGAATATATGATCTTTAAATATGCCAACTTCATGACATCCTTGTTCTGATGCGATGCCTTTTTTCTGCACTAAAAATACTCATTCATATACACAACACACACATACACACATGTGCATGCATCAAGATTGTGAAGAAGTTCAACTTCTGATATTAATCAAGATAGTCTGTATTATGCTGGGATAGCCCCCAATCCACAAATCTCAGTGACTTAATACAACAAAGGTTTATACCTTGCTGAAATTCAGTAAAGTTCACTGCAGATCCAGACAACTGTTATCCATACTGTGACTACGCAACTCAGGCTGAGGGGAGCTACACCAGCTTCTACCCATCTATCTTATGGTGGGGGTAATGGCAGGTAAGAGAGGGTTCTATGACTCTTCTACACTTCTGGGCGCAAGTCACTCACATCTTTTTCTATACAAAGCCTATTGGCTAGAATTAGACCCACCTAGCTTTTCCCACCTAACTTCAGAATGCCCAAAAAATGTAGTCTTCCACCTGTCCAGAGGAGGGCAACATAGTTATTTGTGATGAACACCTACAGTATCTATCACAACCTGTATATTTGTGAAGAATTAAGAAATATTTAATAATTCTTAATCACTGAATTATTAATAGAACTTCAGTTATATAGAATTTTATTCACTAACCATAACTTTATACTTACCTTTATCTATCAAGTATATATGTCATAATATCAGATTTTGAATATTCAATTTAGGTTATATTAATAACAGAATAATCTTTAATTCACTTCAAAATTTAAGGAAGGAAATAACTCAGAAATACAATTGTTGGTTATTATAATAATTGAACAAATCACTTGTGACCAAGTGAAAATTTGTTAGAGAGATTAGTGTGTTAGAACAGAGTGTGAGAAATCTCTAACTATTCAAAGGCATTCTAGAGATATACTTCAAAATTTCTTTTTGTAATTTCTATTTTTTAAATACACTGTATTTTTAGAGCAATTTTAGGTTCACAGAAAAATTAGGACAGAGGTACAAAGAGTTCGTGTGAACCCTCAGCCTTCATATAGGTACAATTTTCTGCACTATCAACATCCTCCCCCCAAAGTGGTACATTTGTTACAACTGATGAACCTATATCGACACATCGTTATCCCCCGAAGTCCATAGTTTACATTAGGGTTCACTCTTGGTGCTGTGCAATATATAAGTTTTGACATACATCCGTCATTTTAGTATCATACAGAATAATCCCAATACCCTAAAAATTCTCTGTGTTCTCCTTGTTCATTTCTCCTTATCCCCTATTCCCTGGTAACCACTGATCTTTTCAATGTCACCGTAGTTTTCCCTTCTCCAGAGTGTCATAGAGTTAGAATGTTATGTTTTGTACCTTTTCCAGATTGGTTTCATTCATTTATTGACATACATTTAAACTTTCTCCATGTCTTTTCATGGATTGATAATGCATTTTTGACACTGAATATCTCATTGCGTGGATGTACCCCAGTTTATCTTCTCATTCACCAGCTAAAGTACATCTTAGCTGCTTCCCAGTTTGGGCAATTATGTATAACACTGCTATAAACATCCATGTGCAGGTTTTCGTGTGGACCATAAGTTTCCAACTCATTTGAGTAAATAACATGGAGTATGATTGCTGGATTGTATGGTAAAAATATGTTTGGTATTGTAAGAAACTGTTAGTCTGTCTTACAACATGCTGTACTAGTTTGCATTCCCACCAGAAATGAATGAGAGTTCGTGTTGCTCTACTTTTGACTCCAGCATTTGGTGTTGTCAGTGTTTTGTAATTTCACCATCCTAATAGGTATGTAGCAGTATCTCATTGTTTTAATTTACAATTTTTTGATGATGTTTGATGTTGAGCATCTTTTCATGTGTTTATTTGCCATTCATATATCATGTTTGATGAAATGTCTGTTCAGATCTTTTGCCCATTTTTTAATCTATTTGTTTTCTTATATTTGAATTTTAAGAGTTCCTTGTAAATTTTGGATAATAGTTCTTTATCAGATATGTTTTGCAAAGATTTTCTCCAAGTCTCTGACTTGTACTCTCATTCTCTTTACAGTGTCTTTCACTGAGCAGAAGTTTTTAATTTTAATGAAATCTAACTTATCAATTATTTCTTTCATGAATAGTGCTTTGGTGTTGTTTCACCAAACACAAGGTCATCTAGATTTCTACCTATATATCCTCTAGGAGTTTTATAATTTTGCATTTTATATTTATGTCTATGATCTATTTTAAGTTAATTTTTGTGAAGGATGTAATATCTCTCAGTTTACTTTATTTGTTTATATTTTTGTTTGTGGGTGTCCAGTTGTTCTAGCACTATTTTCTGAAAAGACTATTTTTCTCTACTATTTTGCCTTTGCTCCTTTGTTAAAGATCAGTTAGCTATATTTGTGTAAATCTATGTCTGGGCTCTCTATTGTGTTCTATTAATTAATTTGATTATTGGCAATTTCACACTGTCTTGAGGATATATACATCTATTCATGAGGGATATTGGTCTGTGGTTTTCTTTTCTTATCTTGTCTAATTTAGATGTTAGATTAATACTTAATTTATAGAATGAGTTAGGAAGTATTCCATCTGCTTATTTTTTTTAATCTTCTGGAAGAGATTGTAGAGAATTGGTATAATTTCTTCTGTAAATATTTGGTAGAATTCATCAGAGAACCACCTTGGCCCGGTTCTTTCTGTTTTGTAAGGCTATTATTTATTAATTCAATTTAATAGATATAGGGCCATTTAGACTATCTATTTCTTTTGTGTGAGTTTTGGAAGATTGTAACTTTCAAGCAATCAATCCATTTTATCTTAGATATCAAATTGATGGGCATATAGTTGTTCATAATATTCTTTGTTATCCTTTTAATGTCCATGGGATCTATAGTAATGTACATGTTTTTGTTTCTGATATGTGCCTTCTCTCTTTTTTTTCTTAGCTATACTGGCCAGAGGCTTATTGATAATTGATCTGTTCAAAGAACCAGATTTTAGTGTACTTGACTTTCTCTGTTGGTTTTCTTTTCCTTCTTAGATGTACGTGTATTTAGAAGTGTACTATTTAATTTCCAAGTATTTCCAGCTATTTACAGTTACTTATTTCCAGTTTAATGACATGGTTTTCTGAGAGCATGCATTGTACATCTGTTTATTTAAAATTTGTTGAGGTGTGTTTTATGGCCCAGAATGTGATCTCTCTTACAAAGGTTTAATGTGAGTTTTGGAAGAATATGTATTTTGCTCTGGTGGATAAAGCAGCCTATAAATGTAAATTATATTCAGTTGATCAATATTGTGTTGAGTTCAACAATGTTGTTACTGATTTTTCTGTCTGCTAGATCGATATATTTCTAATGAAGTGATGTTAAAGTCGCCAACTATAATAGTGGATTCATCTAGTTCTCATTGAAGTTCTATTAGTTTTTGTCTCGTGTATTTTCATGCTCTGTTGTTAGGCACATACACATTAAGGTTTTTGAAATTTTTCTGGAAACTTGACCCCTTTATCATTATGTAATGTCCCTCTTTATCACTGATAATTTTCCTTTCTCTGAAGTCTCTCTGTCTGAAATTAATATGGTTACTCCAACTTTCTTTTAATATTAGCATGGCATATCTTTCTCCATCCATTTAATTTTTAGATTTTTTAATTTGTAATTATTATGAGTTTATAATATTTGTATGTATTTATAGGGTACTTGTGATGTTTTGATACAGGCATACAATGTGTAATTAATAAAATCAGGGTAATTGGGGTATCCATCACTTCACGCATTTATCATTCTTTGTGTTAGGAATCTATATGTGCCTTGATATTTAAAGTGGGCTTATTGTACACGACTTTTAGTTGGGTCTCAATTTTTGGTGCACTCTGACAATATCTGCTTTTTAAATGGAATATTTAGACCATTGACATTTAAAGTGATTATTTATAGTTTGATGAATATCTATCATATGCGTTTCTGGTTTTTATTCATTGCCCTTATAATTCATTCCCATTTTTGTCTTTCACCTTTTCTACCTTTCATGGTTTTAATTGAACATTTTCTATAATTCTATTTTTCCTCCTTTCCTTAATATATCAATTATACTTCCTTTATAAACTCTTTTTAATGGTTGCTCTAGAGCTTGCAATATATATTTACAAATAATACAAGTCTGTTTTCCAAACTATAGTGTTTCACAGGTAGTGCAAGCACCTTATAATAGCAAAGTATTCAAATCCTTCCCTCCATTCCCTTGTATCATTGCTGTCATTCATTTCACATATGCAGAAGCTGTAATCATTCAATACATTGTTTCTATTATTACTTTGAAAAAAACCTGTTGTCTGTTAGATCAATTCAGAATATGAAGAATAAACGTTTTATTTACTTTCACTTAGTTTTTCTCTAATGCTCTTCCTTTATGTAGCTCTAAGTTTCTGACCTATATCACTTTTCCTTCTCTCTGATGAACACCTTTTGACGTTTCTAGCAAGGAAAATCTACTGGCAACAAATTTCCTCAATTTTTGCTTGTCTGAGAAAATCTTTATATCCCCTCCACATTAGAATGATAATGTTACAAAATATAGAACTATAGGTGTTCTTCTCCCCACGACCTTCCGCTTTAAATATTTCACTCCACTCTGCTCTTGCTTGCATGATTTTTGAGGAGAAGTCAGGTATAATTCTTATCCCTGCTCTTATATAGGTAAGTTGTTTTCCCCTAGCATTTTTTTTTTGTAATTTTTTTCTTTATCTTCGTGTTACTGCAGTTTCTATATAATATGCCTAAATGTATATTTTTAGCATTGATCCTGTGTGGTGTTCTCTGAGCTTCTTATGTCTATGGTTTGTTAACTGATATTAATATGTGAAAAATTCTCAATCATTGTTGCTTCAAATGTCTTGTCTGTTTCTTTTTCTCTACATTCTTCTTCTGGTATTCTTATCATGCAAAATTTATATCTGTTGTAGTTTTACATTGTTTTCTGTTAGCCTAGTCTTTTTTATTTTTTTATCTTTTTTCTCTTTTATTTTCAGTTTTGGATATTTCTTTTCACATATACTTAAGCTCACTAATTCTTTCCTCAGCTGTGTCCAGTCTACAAATGAATCCATCAAAGATATATTTTATTTCTATTTTCCTATTTGATTTCTATTACTTTAAGAAAATTTTTCTTAAAAATTTTCATCTTTCTTGCCTGTTTGTACCATTGGAGCTCTCAGCATAGTAATCATAGTTGTTTTAAATTCCCAGTGTGATAATTCCATCATTCCCTGCCATATCTGAGTCTGGTTCTGATCTTGCTTTGTCTCTTTAAATTGTATTTTTTAGCTCCAGAATTTGTTTGATTTTCTAAGTACAATTTCAATCACTCTGTTAATTTCTAATTTTGGTCATTTTTTTGTT
>CAUYSK010102746.1:0-22287 GCA_963575035.1 Avahi laniger
TGTCCAATTAATTTCTTTCTATTTTTGGTAGAGACGAGGTCTCGCTCTTGCTCAGGCTGGTTTCGAACTCCTGAGCTCAGAACGATCTGCCCACCTCAGCCTCCCAGAGTGCTAGGATTACAGGCGTGAGCCACCACGCCTGGCCCCACACAACTTTTAAGGCTTTTTTTCTCTTTCAGTGAAAAGTATGGAAAAAAATTACAAATGTCATGAAATTTTGATAGGGATTGCACTGAATCTGTAGATTGCTTTGGATAGTATAGATATTTTAACAATGGTAATTCTTCCAATTCATGAACATGGGTTCTTTTCATTTATTTGTGACTTATTCAATCTCTTTTAACAGTGTTTTATAGTTTTTAGTGTTCAGGTCTTTCACCTCCTTTGTTAAATTCATTCCTGAGTATTTTATTATTTTTGATGCTATTGTTAATGGGATTTTTTTTTAATTTTCTAATTCCTATGTTTCTTTTTCAGATAGTTCATTGTTAATGTATAGAAATGCAACTGATTTTTGGATATTGAATTCATATCTTGCAACTTTACTAAATTTCTTTATTAGTTCTAACCATCTTTTGGTGGAGTTTTTAGGGTTTTTTTAATATATAACAATGTGTCATCTGAAAATGAGTCAACTTTTACTTTCTTCTTTCTAATTTTGATGCTTTTATTTCTTTTTTCTTGCCTAATTTCTATGGTAAGTACTTCTAATGCTGCGTTAAATAGAACTGGCAAGAGTTTTGTTCCTAATCTTAAAGGAAAAGCTTTTAGCTTTTCACCGTTAAGTATGATATTAGCTATGAGCTTGTCATATATGGCCTTTATTATGTTGTGGTATATTCCTTCCATACCTAGTGTGTTGAGGGTTTTTATTAAGAACAGCTGTTGAATTTTGTCAAATGCTTTTTTCTGCATTTTTCTCTGGTTATTTGTGTCTGCCTATTTGAAAAAGTAAGCACTTCTTCCAGTATTTACAGACTTGCTTTAGCAGGAAAAGCCCTTTATCAGTCTGACAAAACACTCTGGGTGAGTCATCTGGTAGACTCTGTGGGTGGGCTTGCTGCTAGAATCTTTGGGCTAGTTTGGTGCCTGTGTTAGTAGGTAGAAGAGCCTGTTGCCAGGATCCACAAGGGCCGGCTCAGTGCCTGGGTCTGTGAGGGTGGGTCCAGATGCTAGGTCAATGGGGGCTGGCCTGGCACTGGAGTCCACTGAAAACAGGCCTTCAACTGGATCCATGAGGACCAGCCTGCAGCCTATGTCTGCAGGGGCCTGCCAGAAACCTAGGTCCACTAGAGCTGACCTCTCACTGGAATGGGCCTTAAGCCTGAGTCCACAGGGGCTGGACTGGTACTGGTGTGGGCCTAGTCCCTGGGTAAACAGAGATGAGCCTGGTATTAACTCCATGGAAGCTGGTCTGAGGATGGGACAGGCTTGGAGCCTTGGTCTGCAGCTCTCAAACCTCACAGCCTGGGTCTGCAAGTTTGAGCCCAAAACATTGGATTACAGGAATGAGCCTGAGGTTTGTGTGGACCTAAAGCCTGGGTCTTTGGGGACTAGCCTGGAGCCTGGGGCTTCAAGGTTGGACTGGTGCTGGGTGAGCCTGGAGCCTGAGCTTGTGAAGGGCAGTCTGGTACTGGGGCAGGTCTAGGCCCTGAGTCTGTGGGAGCTGGCCTATAGTCTGGGCCGTGGGGCCCAGTCTGGCACTGGGGTAGGTGTGGAGCCTGAGTTTATGAGCACCAGCCTGGAACCTGGATCCACTGGGGCCAGCTTGGCACCAGGGTGGGTCTGAAGCCTAGGGCTTCAGGGACCAGCTGGTGCTAGGTGGTCCTGGAGGCTGGTTCCACAGGTGCTGGCCTGGCTCTGGGGCAGGCATGAAGCCTGGGGCTATGAGGGCCAGCCTGGTGCCAGATGTCACCAGACTGGTGTCTACAATAGCAAAGTTGGGTGCTCACTTCGCTCCTTCCCCCTCATAGAGGATATCTCTGCACTGCACTGAGTGAGCCTTGGGGAAGGGTGACAAAATTAATGTGAAACTGTCTTTTCTTCCCTCTTTAATGCCTCTTTTCTTATTTATGTTATACCCTGTTCTATAATCTCACACCTGGACTCCTTAGCTCTTGTGACGGTACTGTCATGCATGGACAGTTATTCAAATTGATGTTTCCGTGAGAGAGTGAATGCTGGAAGGTCTTATTTTGTCATCTTGCTAACATCACTTCCTGGTTTTTCTTAATAAAGTGGTTATCTTCATCTTGAGGCATGCTCATCATTCCCAGCCTGATGAAGAAGGGCCCCTGGAGGGTCAGAAGCCTAGAGAAGGGCAGTATTATCCCTTCTACCCTTCCCACCAAGTGTGGCAGCAGGCTCCGGGTCCTTCCATGCAGGTGTGCCACCTGGAGAGATGTTAAAGTACAAAATGTTATTTCTACAGTCTTCAGCATTTGATCAGTGCCATTATTATATATTCTAAGTGTTATAATGTAAATATCTCTTGTTCTCTTTTTTTTATTTGGATAAAATGAAAACTGCATTATTGAATACTTTTATTACTTAAATAGGCAATTTTATTTGTTATTTATTACTTAAACTAGGGTAATAAAGAATCATCCAGTGGGATTCCCAGAGACTTTGTTGAAGGGACTTTGTTGAAGGGACTTTGTTGAAGATATTCAAAAATATATACACACCAGGCATACATACGTAAATCCTTTATTCTGACTTTCTTTTTTTTTTTTGGAGACAGAGTCTCAGTCTTTTTCCCGGGCTAGAGTGAGTGCCGTGGCGTCAGCCTAGCTCACAGCCACCTCCAACTCCTAGGCTCAAGCGATCCTTCTGCCTCAGCCTACCGAGTAGCTGGGACTACAGGCATGCGCCACCATGCCTAGCTAATTTTTTCTATGTATATATATTTTTAGTTGTCCAGGTCATTTCTTTCTATTTTTAGTAGAGATGGGGTCTCGCTCTTGCTCAGGCTGGTTTCAAACCCCTGAGCTCAAACAATCCGCCCACCTTGACCTCCCAGAGTGCTAGGATTACAGATGTGAGCCACCACACCTGGCCTATTCTGACTTTCTTGAAAGTAGTTGAAGTTTTTCTTCATAAGTATCTATAATATCCTTCTTTAATTTTATGCGTATCATTAACATCATTGTTTAGACTCTAGAGCTTTTTAAAAAGGGATGACAATATCATAAAAAATTTTAATCCAACCCCCATGAGCTGTCCCAGATTCTATACAACAAATTTGAATTAGTCAAGTTTTACTTAGTGTTATATGCATAAATAAATTTACTTATTCAGCATTAAACATCCAATATTGGATCACAAATTTGCATTATTTCTCAAACTAGATATTTGTAAACTGAAGCTGTCAATATTAAAAGTTAGAAAACATGGTTTAGAGGGTTCAACAGAAGTGACAGAGACATTTGGGTAGACTGTGCTTTTCCATGCCAGTCACACGTTCATCCAGATGCCTCCCCGCCCCACCCCCTTACAATTCCCATCAGGCCTAATCACTGCCACACTTTCCACCACCTTCTGCATTTCCGAGCCCCACAGATCTCCCTGGTGAATGCTGCTGTGCTCCTTTACTTTGGCTAAAGACAGAATTACTGGACTCTCTCTGGGACTTACTAGCAAATGAAGAGTGCACATGAACACAGGCATTGTCGTTTTTAACATAAACAGAGATGAAAGGTAGCATCTCCCTGATAACATACAACTTTAAGAACAAAAATTGGGAAAGTGGGGGAAATGAGATTACCTGCTTTGCCTTTTCATAGTTTACATGTCACTGTTTCTAAGCAAGGGTACTTCAGAGTGAGATGCCTTATGAAATAATTCCTTGAAGTATAGTTTCTTGGTTGCCATGATTAAAGTGGACAAAAGAATAAAAAGCATAAGGTTATCCAAAAACTGCCATAAGAGGCACTGTAACAAGCAGTTGCAGAGTTGCTTGGTTCAGAAATAATGATGTTTTATTAACTTGTACCAATTGCTCTACCTGACCTATATTTGATATCATAATGAGAGAGAGAGAGAGAAATATTGAGACAGAGAATTAAACTCTGTCTCCACAGTACCACATCAAGAACTGCGTCCTTCTACATCTTTCCCTACTGCCTGGGAGATGCTTGTGGAAGAACAGAGAGCTGAGCTGCTTCTGCGACAGAATGAGGTGCAATGTGAGCGGCTCTGAGGGCATTTCCTTGAGTTATGCCCTGTCACTTAAAGAGCCACTTTTGCTTCTCCATTCCTTCCCCACCCTTAAATGGCCCCACAAAATAAATCATCTGAAACCTGCATGTCACCATGGATAAAGGAGGACAGACACTGTAGTATAAATATTAATAACAATGTATTCACAGGAAATTCTAAAAACCTAGAGTTTAAGCTTCATTTGTGTATAATTTACCTACAGTAAAACACACCTTCCCCCCCAGCCCCCCTCCAGATAGGGTCTCACTCTGTTGCCCACACTAGAATGCAGTGTTGTCATCATAGCTCACTGAAACCTCAAACTCCTGGGCTCAAGCGATTCTCCTGCCTCAGCCTCCCAAGTAGCTGGGACTACAGACCTATGCCCGGAAAATTTTTCTATTTTTTGTAGAGATACGGTCTCGCTCTTTCTCAGGATGGTCTTGAACTCCTGATCTCAAGCAATCCTCCTACTTTGGCGTCCCAGAATGCACCCATTTTAAGCATATAGTTCAATGGGGTTTGATGGATGCTATACACACGTCACCACCACCACAGTCAAGATGGTCTACATGTCTGTCACTCCAGAAAATTCCCTTGTGCCCTTCCATGTCAATTGCCCACAGGATGATCTTTTTTAAAGTAACATAACATTATTAGAACATTTTAAATTGACGTAACATAAAAACAAATCTGTTCACTTGCCAGAAAAAAATATTTAGATCTTCAATTCTTTGCATAAAATCAGATACCACTTCTCTAAGCATAGGTTTAGCACAGACTAGCTACCAATGAGAAGCTGCTGAC
Source organism: Avahi laniger (assembly GCA_963575035.1). Taxonomy (NCBI): domain Eukaryota; kingdom Metazoa; phylum Chordata; class Mammalia; order Primates; family Indriidae; genus Avahi; species Avahi laniger. The sequence continues at coordinate 5,008 of CAUYSK010102746.1, forward strand.
GCAGAGCTTCCAAACCTGGCTAACATTTGAAGCGTAACACCGCCCAAAATATGAGTAGGAAAGTGGCGTTTTAATCTACTTGAAATGTTCTGAAGTTATAAAGGTCTCCTACTAAGGCTACATGGGTGAGAGGATTGGGGGAGAAAGGAAGTAAGAATAGAAAGAAAGAAAAAATGACGTCACTAAAAAATACGACATCTATGTAAAATTACATATGTATATAGATGGAAATGGAATGTAACATTTAAAACATAAGAATAATTTCAAGGACACCCCATTTCTTAGAAAAATTTTATAAATCCCCTACTAAATACCATTCAAAACATTTCTTGTTTAATGTCACATCAAATAATGTCTCGTCCATCTTAAAAAATAAAAACAAACTAAAATCTAAAACATATTATCGATTGATGGAAATCAAGCCTGTTATTTGGAGTGAAAACTACTTTCTCAGTCTGAAGCTGAACATTCTCCTTCGAAAGTGCTTTCTTGCCTGCTTCTCCATGGATCAACAGTAGTCCAGACAAGAACTTTCCCTGCTGCTACCTTCTCATAGATGCAGAGAATTGGGCAAGTCAGGAACCAAATCAGAATTCCTGATCCCAAACCCCATGTCTGTCTCTATAGAGTAAAATCTGTGAAAGCAGTCTAGAATTAGCAGGAATTTTCAGCCTGTTCACCTCAAGGTAGCCTACAGTTAGAAAGCTCGTCTGATTATTATTATGACTTAATAAAATGTAAAAAGTGGTATACACCATTAGAAAATGAAAAAATGACAGAATTTTTATTAAAAAAGGTAAAGGAAACCTGAAAAAGTATAATTGTACAACAAAGGAAGAGTTTTCTTTTATTTAATCACTTTCTAAAATATAAAAATAATGCTTACTAGTAGAAATACAATGAACTGTATATAACATTTCATATCCCAAGTTTCCACTTACCATTGTAACATATACATTTTCCATATCATAAGCAACTTAATAATTATGACAACCATTAAAAATGCTTAAGTCCAACAGAAGTAAACTTTTAGCATTTCCTAGTATCAGACAATTAAGCTGGTTCCAATTTTGGGTTATTTTAACACTGTGATGAACACATTTATGTGTAAGTCTTTTTCTGTACTTTGGGTTATTTCCCTAAGATATATTTTTAGATGTGCAATTACTGCATTTGGGTGTAAAAATTTCATGTCTCCATTGCACATTTTCAATTTGCTTTGCAAAAAATACAATAATCTTTTTTAGGGCAATTTATCAGTATATATTAATATCCTCACAAATATTTCTACTCTTTGATCCATTATTTCCTTAGAAAACAAGAGATATGAAAAGATTTTGTTTACAATTTGTTGCAATATTATTTCCATTACCAAAAAAATTGGCCATAATTCAAATACCCCAAAGTAAAAAAGCAGTTCAACAAGATTATATTATTAATAGAATGTACTTTATATAGGTATTAAAATCATTTTCTCAAAACTATGTAAAAATGACAAGATGTCAAGCATAGCATATTATTAAGGTTAAATGGAAAAAGTCAGGATATAAAACTATGTGTATAACATGATCTCAGTTATATATATGTATACATCTTCATAGAAAGGATAGAAACACATCAAAATGTATACAGTAATTGTTTCAAAAGGGATGATTACAAGTGTTCCTTCCTGTATACTTTGGTATAGCTTTTTATTAATATATAGTCAGGCTATTAGTCATTTCTCACATTTCTATATCACATTAATGTATTTATATAAAATTCTGTATGTATGTACATAAATGAAAATTGGATATTTAAAATAAAAAATAATTACAGAAATACCCCAATTCTTACAAAATAATTTTTCAAAGTTGATTTTTTGTCTGTTTTGGTCAAAATTTTTTAATTTTCATGATTGGTTTTTCATGTCACAAAAATAAAACCACCGGGTAATTAATAGATATTCCTCTGACAAAGTGCCATGTAACCCACAGCAGTGATGTAGTCTCAGAGTTTCAAGTCACCAGATAGTTTACGTGGGGCATACAATGGCGGTTTTAGACACAACAAAAAAATACAACAGAATTTTCCACAAAAACTTAATAAGTTTTTGTCATATTTTTACATTATTGACTTGATATCTTAACTTTAAAAAAGGTTCTTTATACGGGAGCATAAATCCAAGTTCATACATTTGCCCATGTTTGTGTTTTATCAGCTCCCCATCACCTGTAGGGTAAATTCCAAACTCTTTATTGCACCTGAAAAGACACAAGACCCTTCAGCGTCTGGCCTCTACTCACCTGCACAACCTCGTCTCTGATTGTCAACCCTCCGTTCCTGCCTCCCGGCACTACTGTCATGGGAATGGGCATTCACTGAGCAGAAACAGACTGTCCACTCTATGAGGCCAATTCTCCCAGCACCACAGGTCACCGCTCAGACGTAACCTCTTCCAGGAAATCATCTCCCCTTTCTCCTTTCTTGCAGGTCACTCCAGTCTGTTCCTACAGCTACGAGACTTTTCTCAATTACTACACTCACCACATTGTGTCTTCACTGTCTGTGTACTTACTGAGCATTTTCTTCTAGAACATCAGCAAGGGCAGAATTTTTTTTTTCTGTTTTCATAATTGCTGTATTCCCAATGCCTAGAAAAGTACATAGAAGATACTCAATAAATGTTTGAATGCTTATATGCCAGAGGGAATGAGGAAATGAATGATTGAATGACTTCATCAGGGAATTTGAGTATCTAAGAACAAGGTTCCTGGCAAAGGACAAAAGTAATACCAAGAAGAAGAGGGCAGGAAAGGACAAAGATGACGAGAAGGAGCCTGGTAAGGTGGGAAGAGAATAGAATTTTCTCAGACTTTGAAAAGTTCCTCAACTTGCACCTATAAACTGGGATAATATACTCATTGGGTGGTTGTAAGAATTATTGAACTATAAATGTACAACACAGTGCCTTTCATATAGTAGGCATTCAGTCAAACGTTTGACTTTTTTCCATCCTTACTTTACAATTTGGTCTAAGTATTTCTATACTGATTAAATACAATCACAGATTTCTAGGGGAAATAAATGCATTAGACAAATTTTTTACTTTGATTTTTACAAAGATAAGCCATACTAGACAGCAGCCATAGCAAATGAAAGATGCCTAATCTCTTCTAAGATTAGCAGTCATGGCCATAAGGAGATGTAGGTATGTGTGTAGCCCACATTGACACGGGCCTTCCTTCAGAAGACAGTGTTACTCATGGGTGAGTTCTGTACAGAGAAGAATCTTACCTATTTTAATGGTGGGACATAGGAGTATTCCAGAGCACAGGGAAACTTCTCTCTTACGGCTTTCATTATCCTTTCTATTGATGAGACAAAACAACATACAATATTAAATTCTGTCCTAAAGCCATTTGGCTAAATGTATAGATGTCTAGGGCCAAAAATACATTCATTGATTTTGAGATTAGAATCTATTTATGTGCTTTTCAAACAGATATTTGAGGTCACCTTGAAGTGCAGGTGTTTGCATTAGGCTGCATAGTTGGGGACACTGGTCTTACTACACAACAAAAACAGGATCTTCAAGATCAATAGAGCAGCAAGCGGACATGGCTACCTACCACCAGCCTCTTCCTGGTGAGCTGACATTCTCAGGGATGTCCAATCAAGGTTTTTCAGAGCCAACTGCTGGATCCAAGAAGCCTCACTCAGAATTCCTCTGGCAAAAGAGGTTTTTGCCCCTAGAATAAATGTTACTGCTGTCAGTATCATAGAGATCCAGTAAGCTAATTTAACAAGCACGGCTTGTATTGCCCCCAAGAAGGCCTATGGTTCCTATATCTGGTGGCAACATACTAAATAGCCACTTGAGTGGTCATCGGCTTTGACTTGTTAGCTTACCTATCTTTGCACTACATCTGCTGTCATGGGGGATTTTGTCAGTGTTTCAATTGTTGGTTTTTGTTTTGTACTCTGCACATGTGAATACAAGACAGACTGTATACAAAGATAAACACATTTCTCCAGAGTGTATTTTTCCCTTGGCATTTTACTTCATTGGAAATTATCAAAGTTACTATATATTAATGCGTTGCACTTCTTAATTTGGTTGGTCAATTTACTTGGCTAACACCAGCTGAAATCAGATAAAGGGAAATTGGAGCTGAAGGCAGGAAACAGGAACTCAGGGAGGTGGGATTCACTGGAGTAGCTTGGCTGCATTTACCTGTCTGGGAAGAAGCTGTTTGTTCAGAACAGAGGAGACAAAAGTGGTAACAGGAAGTCAAAGAATGGAAAAAGAGACCCTCACGGAGACTCAAAAGAAGGATGAGTAGCCAGGTACAAAGTAGAAGTGAAAGCAAATTGCACCTTAGGAAGACTTCCCGAGGGCTGTGGTTTGACCTTGGGAAAAGTGCAGGTGGCAATTAGGACCTAGGGAAGTTGTCGTGAAAGAAGAAATCTTCTCCAGCACTGCTACAGTATGTTGAGCTTCACTTAAACACAGAATCCGAAACTGGTGATGGATGGATGGGTGGATAGACAGAGAGACAGATTTATAGGAATATAGTAGTGATTTTAGGGGCACACCAAATATGCCCCTGACCAAAATTATCTTCTCCAGAGGCCCTCAGGGATGCCATTTTAGAAATCCTTGAGTTTTTAAATGTAGGATCCTTAAATCTCTGGATCAAAATGAACTTGTTTAGAAATTTGTGGGGTGGGGCTTATGAATCTATAGTTTAAGAAATTCTCCAGGTGAGTTCTATATACATTGATGTTTGAAATGCCTGGATAAAGGTAGTGTCCCTTGTCTGTTGTTCCATACCGAATCGATCAGATTCTTTCTAATAGACAGCTGGCTGGAAATCAGACAGGAAAGAGAATAAAACAAGGAATATTTGGTAGTGGGGAGAGAGGGAAGGCCTCTCTCCAAGTGTCAGCAGAGGGTGCCAGGCAAGAAGAGCCTCCTTGAAGTATCTTAGGGCTGTTTTGAGGGGAAAGAGAAGAGTCAAACAATCATGGGTGTCACTCAGATATCAGGAGCCCCCAGCCTGTGTGTTTCTCAAAGTTCAGGTAAAATGCCAGTTCCTCAACAATTTGTGCCACATCCGCACACCGGAACTGGAAGACCAGACCGGAACCAGAAAAAGAGATGAGACCAGAAGAGGAGACAGGAACCGGAACCGGAAGAGGAGACTGGAATCGGAGGAGACTGGAATCAGAAAAGGAGATGAGACTGGAACCAGAAGAGCATACTGGCACCGGAAGAGGAGACAGGAACCGGAACCGGAAGAGATGATACCAGAACTGGAAGAGATGATACCAGAACTGGAAGAGATAAGACTAGAACCGGAACCGGAAAAGGAGACATGAGCCGGAACCGGAAGAGCAGACCGGAACAGGAGATGAGACTGGAACCAGAAAAGATGAGACTGGAATTGGAAGAGGAGATTGGAACCGGAAGAGGAGATGAGACTGGAACCAGAATGGCAGACCAGAACCGGAAGAGGAGACAGGAACCATAACCGGAAGAGGAAACCAGAACCGGAAGAACAGAGGAGACTGGAACCGGAAGAGGAGACCAGAACCGGAAGAAGTGAACAGATGGGAACCGGAAAAGCAGACCAGAACTGAAAAAAAGAGAGGACACCAGAAGAAGAGACCAGAACAGACAAGGAAGAGTAGATGAGACAGGAAGAGGAAGAGGAGACCACACCAGGCAAGGAAGAGGAGACAAGACCATATGAGGAAGAGAATGCTAAGTTCTTAATATGCAATACTTCAATCAGACCTCATGAACCATCCTATGATTGATAGTTCTGGAGCCTGGGAAGTCCAAGATCAAGGTGTTGGAGGGTCAGGGCCCAGTATCTCTGCTTCCAAAGTGGTACTTTGAACATTGCACCCTCCAGAGGGGAGGAACACCAGGTCCTGATATAGCAGAACAAGAGAAGAGAGACAATCCACTCCCACAAGCCCTTTTTATAACAGGAGGCTATAGTTTGGATGTCTGTGGGCCTAATGCGAGGTGTTTAGATCATAGGGACAGACCCCCTCGTGAATGGCTTACTACTGTCCTTGAAGTAATAAGTGAGTTCTCATTCTGTTGGTTCCCAGGAGAGCTGATTGTTAAAAATAGCTGGTACCTCCCCTCTCTCTCTCTTGCTTCCTCTGTCACATGTGATCTCTGCACATGCTGGCTTCCCTTCCCCTCCCACCACGAGTGGGAGCAGCTTGAGTCCCTCATCAAATGCAGGTGCTGGTGCCATGCTTCTTGTACAGCCTGCAAAACTGTGAGCCAAATAAATCTCTTTTCTTTAAGAAAAAAAAAAAACAATTTGTGCCACATCCATCCACCTAACCCCTAAGAGAAGTCACCTGTACATCTGAACTCCCCTTTAGAATTTTTCTACAATTTTAATGGACTTCATTTATTCAATTAAAATATTTACTGAGCACCTACCACATGCCAGACACCATTCAAAGTATTGAGGCAGAGCAGCGAACTAAAGTGACAAAAATATTTGCCCTTATGGAGCTTAGATTCTAGCACGGGAAACAATAAGAAAAGTAAAATATATATCAGATAAATGCTAAGAGGGAAATACATCAGGAAATATTCATAGGAAGTTCATGTAATATAGGAGAAAACAGTAATTTTTGATAGCCTGAGGCCTGAGAAAGTGACATTTGGGGAAAGAACAGATGAGCAGGGAGAGAGAAGGGTGCATCTAGGGAAGTGCATTACAGTCCAAGGCCCTGGGGCAACAGCCTGCCCCTGTGTTCACGGGGTCCTCAGGGGGCCTTTGTGGCTGGAGGGGAGTAAGCAAGGGGAAGAGTAGTAGGAGATGGGGCTGGATGGCTTTGGGAGGACCCTGCCACATAGCCTCAGAGAGGTTTTGTAGATAGATCTCAGAAAAGTTTTCTCTTTTATTCTGAGCAAGATGGAAAACTACTGACAAATTTTGAATAGATGAATTTCATGTTCAGTCTTAATTTTGAAAACATCACTAGCTATTTTGCTGAGAATAATTTAGAGGGGGGACAAGTCTGGCAGAAGGAAGCTTGGTTTTAGAAAGTCACTGCAATAATCCAGGGGAGAGAGAATGGTGGCTTGGGCTAGCATGACGGTGCCAAGAAATGATCCAACCCTGGATATACTTAAAAGGTGGGGTAAACAGGAAAGGTATAAGAGAAAGAGAGGGGTGAAGGGGGATTCCAGGGTTTAGAGCCTGAGCAACTAGGAAAAGGCTGTTGTCATGTACTGCAGTGGGTGAGGATTTGAGGAACATCAGCTTACAGCCATTAGACTGGGTGAAATCATCAAGGTAGTGAGTGTAGAAGTCCAAGGACTGAGCTCTGGGCACTGTAACATCCTGATATAGGATACCAACTATTCTAGTTCGCTATGCGGGAAGGGGTTTCCAAGGACACAGGACTTTCAGGAAAGTTCTAGGTAGGCAAACTGAGATGGTTGATCTCTTGCTCAGAGATTAGGAATATGAAAGAGAAATCCACGAAAAGGAATAGCAGAAAGGTGGGAGACACTTCACTCTGGGAGCCAAGTAAAGAGTCTCAGGGTGAAGACAGCGCTCAACTCTGTCCAATGCTGCTGAGGGGGCAAGCAAGATGAGGACTGAGAATTAACCACTGGAGTTAGCAATAAACAGGTCACAGGGGACCTTGATGAGAACAGTTTCCATGGTGGTTACAAGGGACAGAAAGCCTCTACCCAGTGTCTCAGCATCAAGAGACTCTCTGGGAGTTCTGGAATCATTTATTTCAGAAAGAAATTGAGCACCTCCTAATTTAAAACATCAATTATGCTGGGATCATTGGGAAATATAAGGATGCAAACAAAAAAAAAGCCCCTGTTCTCAAGAAACACCATCTCTCCGTCGGGGAGAGAATGAGCTCACATCTGACTCTAAATCAAGGCACAGAGGGCTACATTACACAGTCAAACAGTATAATCACCCTGTGCTCCTCACACCTCCTCATACTTTCTTAACTAAATGAAACCCTGGTTAAATCCACGTCTCTGCTCACTCCTGAATGTATTTGTGCAGCAGAACATGGCTGGGGGGAAACAGACAGCGTTTCAAGCATCTTGGTCTACTTGGGCTGTCCTAACGAAATACCAGACTGGCTGGCCAAAACCTCAGAAATTTATAATCTCACAGGTCTAGAGGCTCAGAAGTCCAAAATTAAGGCACTGGCAGATTTGGTTCCTGGTAAGGGCCCTCCTCTTGGCTCGCAGACGGCCACCCTCTCTCTGTGTCCTCACGTGGCAGAGGGAGTGATGTCTCTCTCTTGCTTTCTTCTTCTTATAAAGCTAGAGTCCTGTTTGATGAGGACCCCACCTTTATGACCTCTTTTAACCTTATTTACCTCCTAAAGATCCTATCTCCAAATAGAGTCCCCTTGGGGGTTAGGGCTTCAACATTTGAAGGGAGTGGAGGGGTGGAACACAATTCAGACCATCACAAAGAGAGAGTTGAAGAGGAAAACTATAAGGAACAAAACAGAACAATGCTTTCAGGGAATTCTCCTATGCAGAAAAGGAACAAATCCCCGGCAAGGTGGGGAACCTGCAGCCTTCTGATTTTAAGATTTTTTGTTTTTTGTTTTTTAAAGACAGAATCTCACTCTGTTGCCCGGGCTAGAGTGCCATGGTGTCAGCCTAGCTCACAGCAACCTCAAACTCCTGGGCTCAAGCAATCCTTCTGCCTCAGCCTCCCCAGTAGCTGGGACTACAGGCATGCGCCACCATGCCCGGCTAATTTTTTCTATATATTTTTAGTTGTCCAGATAATTTCTTTCTATTTTTAATAGAGATGGGGTCTCACTCTTGCTCAGAGAGTAGAGTGACTCCTGATATCAAAACGATCCACCTGCCTCGGCCTCCCAGAGAGCTAGGATTACAGGCATGAGCCACTGCACCCTGCCAAGATTCTTCGTTTTCATGCACTGAAGGAGGCAAGAAATGCTTCATCTTTTTCTGCCACACCCTTTTTAATAAAAGGATTTGTTCTGCAAAATTTGGATTCAGTCAAAAGGCCATACACATACTTAAGGACCTAGAAGGCCATATTTCACCTTAAGGCTGCAGGTTCCCCACCCTTGTGAGGAGCAAGAGAAGGTTGTTTGTTTGAAAGTAGTGTAATGAGCCTTTGGGGCTGCTTGCAAACCATGAACTACTGCATCTCCAAGTTTGAAGGGTTAGCACTAGAGATATACCACTGAAGCCAAAATCATGGGTGGTGTCTACCTTTGGAATCAAACTTTGTCACTCAGCATCCTGAATGTCATGTGTCCTTGGAGCAAGACAAATCTGGCACCATAATTTGACAGTAACTTAGCCAATAACATTATTTTTGTATATGAAGTCTACGAAGTATTAACAGAATATGCAAATTCAAATTTTAAAACTCAGAAAAACTTTTTAGAGCTAAAACAATCCACTCCTTTTTGGCCAAATAGCTGAATAAAATTCCCTCTATAAAGTTAAGGTTAAATATTTTTACTTATTTAAAACCCTGACCCATGTCACCTGTCATTATCTGTGCATTGCTTGTGATACTCCTCTAGTGGCCCAGAAGAGTTGGTCTCACTAGCACACTTGAAGATTTGGGAGTACCACAGTGAGGGCCAACCCCACCGACATCACAGGTCCTTCCTGCAGTCACAATGCTGTTAAGTCACAATGCTGTTAAGTCACTCTTGGGAAGATGCCCCAGAAACATGACTTTAGTTAGGATGCAATCAAGATTCCTTAGTACTTTGGCTTTCTGAGAAAGAAAAAAAAATCTGTTTCCTTTCAAAAAATCAAACCAACAAAAAATAAAGTGGGGAAATCAAGCATCATGAGTGCAGGTACTTATCCTATGAACTACTTAAGGTCTCTAAACTTCTCATACTTCGTTCTGTTACTCATATTTTTTATTACATATAAATAAAGCAATAAATCCCAATGGAGCCCCTCAGATGGCTTGGGGACAATAGGGTAAGAAATTATTTCCTTTTATTTCATTGTAGAATGGTTTGATCTCAACAAAGTTCGTAAATGTCTCATAGAAGTACCTGTGAGGATATGCTCTTTAGCTGACTGTAGTGCGATGGGCAATGAGGGAGAATTGGAGTCGTGGGGGGAAGGAAGAGGCAAGTGTAAAATAAATTGGATGCCTCCCTTTGAGCTTAATCATCTGTACAGAAACTGTTCTCAATTAAAAAAAAAAAATTACTGCCACTGCAAAAATTCACTTGCCATAGTTCCTGATCTGATTCAGCACTCTGGTTGCCTAGATACAGATGTAAACAAAAGTGCCTCTCCTAGTGCCTCCCTGACTGCCGAGGAACAGCCAGATGAACCTGATGGCCCCCCTCCTGGCTCAGCCAGTGACCAAGAAAAGAAAGCAAGTACTTTTCCATAATCGTATTTAAAATAGAATATTTTGCTTAGCTTTTTAAAAGCTTAGGTTTGCTTAGAGAGCTTTAAGGAAGAATGGTTTTTCTTTATACTCTTACAACACTTCCTCTTTGTTCCGCCCTGACAAAGTGACTAATGGTAGCATAAGCTGACAAGAAAAATGGTCTCAATCTGTAAATACATTAATTGGATTGACTTTTCATATATGGAGCTAAAATTTTTAAAAAGTTGATAATGATTTATTTTTTATGAAGATTCAAAATGAACCATGATAAACTCAAGGTATAGACTTTATCTCTAACATGAAAAAGAGAATAGCTAAATATAAGGGTTTTTTTATTAGTGCTTATCATATCTTCCCCATTAATTAAAAAGAACTTTCAAAGCAAGCAGTGTTTTTAGATTCCTTTTATATTTCTTATAACACCTGACCAGCAGATGCAGCCTCTTGTTATGGAAAGAGCTAGCATAATATCGTGCACTGATTTGGGGTATATATTGGCTGTACCACACACTAGCTGTGGGACTTTGGATGATCACTTAACCTCTATTTCCCTTTCTGTAAAATGAGCTAATTAGGCTTATTATCCAAAGTTGTTGTCGGGTTGTCTTATGTAAAGTGTTAGCAGGTAGGAAAGACTCAATCAATAAACAGCTATAGCATGATTATTATCATCATATACATGATCTTGAGCAAGTCCATTACCTCTCTGACCCTCAAGATCCTCACCTATAAAAGTCATCTTACATTCTTTCTGTAATAAGGAAAGATTTCAGCTACTTAAAGTAACTAATGTCATCCTTACCTTAACATAAAGATAATGATGCCTACCTTACAGGACTGTCGAAAGAATGAAATTTCATCACATACAAGAAAGTATTTTATATAGCTCACAAAGCCAAAAAGAACTATAGCATTTTAAAGTATTATGATGAAATAGGTGAAAACTCATATGTATAAACAAATACCATATTAGCCACCAAGTTGTTTGACTGTGAGACAATTGTTATACACAACATCCTAGCCTGTAGGAATAGGGATAAAACAGAACTGACTCCTGTATTCAGTTAGCAAAGATGCAAAAATTTAGATAGATACATTAAAAACTAAAATAAATGCACCGCCATGTTAATGGCTTTTGTTCTGGGTAGTAGAACTACAATTCAGAATTTTTTTTCCTGTATCTTTAACTTTTCTATATTTTTCCAAATTTTCTTCCATTGTCACATTTAACATTTGTCCTTTCAAAAGTGTGTGTTATAGGTGTGAAATAAAATAGATATATAACTAATTGTTATACTCCAGAAAGATAAAGGAGGACAATGGCCCAGTAATTTTGTGCCCTTTGACTCAGTATTCATCATACTCTTTAATTCCACAAATACTTAGAAAGTGCTACTGGTTGCCGAACATTTTAGGCAGGGACAATCAGTTGGTGAGAAAATACCAAAAATAAGTACACACACACACACATTTACAGACCAGGAGGAACAGTGGTGAGGTCAGAAGGAAAGAACTAGCATGCAGTATGTGAGGATCCCCGGGCCCAGATCTGTTCCAATAGGAAATGGAAGTGAAAACACACACGAGGGCAGAAAACCAGTCAGGTCCTCTAGGAATCTAGTTTCCATAATGTGGACACCGAATGCGAGTGCATCAGCAGATCCATTCTCTAGGCGAAGACTTGGCTTCTGAGCCTAAGACCCATTAAAGATCCCAATCGGCAATGGGGACAGGGCCCCGGCACTACCACGGAAGCTCACTTATTGCATTGTGAGCTGCCTCCAGCCTGTTCTCTTTGTCCACCACCAAGAGGGCTGGGTCAGGAGACACTATTGTCAGGTGTTCTTTATCAGTTTCCTTGATAATGAACTTACCTTTTTTTTTTCTTTAAGTCTTATTGGAGCAGGGAGTTTTCCAGTTAAGTTTCTTAGGCCTTAAGAAATAGTAGTTCTTTAGGTATTTGAAAAAGAAATTCTCTCTGTATGTGGGTCTTAACATATTCTGCCCACCATTATAGTGTACAATAACACAAAACAAGAAAAAATATCCTAGGAATATATTTTGTTTAAGTTTTTAACTGAGAGGGAATACCACCCATATTTTCCCTATTAAATCCAGTTCGGTGATAGGCTGTTAAAATTAGGATAAATTTGTGTTTTGTTTTCTAAACTTAAAAGAATATTGCAGTTTAAAGCATTTTCAGCATATGCAAAACAGTGAGTACATTTGCTATCCTCTTTCTGATCATAGCAATGCTTCAAATGATCAACTTTCATGAAACTAGAACTTTCTACTAGTACCATTTTATTAGAAGTTGTCAATTAAGTATGCATGTAACCAGCTATATTTAATATTGGTAAATATGTATATGGCTGTGCTCTGTGCTTTTATTTCTCATTGACTATGATAATCTGAATCCAGGTACTAAGATAGACTAGTTTCCTAGTTTGGGGCTTTGGTTTTGAAAATTAGCCAATTCCCCTAAGAAATAATTCATTCTGTGAGGCCTTCTTGAGTAACACAATCAATAATCATTGGATAGTTTATTTAAAAATTATCTAAGAATAATCTTTGGCTTTGACTTTTCCAAAAAGTTTTTCCTGACTGCGATACCAAATCTATGAAATGCAGCTCTCTAATATCTCCATAGAACTTAATTTTGGTTTTAGTCATTAACAATGCAAAGGGGACATGTATAAGATTAACTGGGCTGATGGTCTATGATCTACAGTATATATTTTGTTTAAAATTAAAACATTTATATAAGGATAAAGTGGATAAGAATAACGTGGGAGTAAAAGCCAAGATGGCTGACTAGAGACATACCTTGTCAGACTGTCCCAGCTGAAGGGTAGAAGGTTGGATTAAAGAGAGTGGAGAACAATTGCAGCTTAGGTGTGGATCACAGGGAGAGATTGCAGAGGCATCGGGGACCCCACAGAAAAAGGCTGCAAAACTGAGAAGAGGAAGAGAGAGAAGAGAGGACAACAACCTGAACCAAAGCCAGAGAGGCCCAGAGCCCAGTGAAAGGGTAATGGGGCTTCCCTCCCCCACAAGGGTGACTCTGGCACAGCAGCAGGACACACACCAGAAGAGTGCTGAGAGATACCGGAGGGCTGGCATTCTTACACCTAAATTCCTCCTCCTCTGCACCTCCTCCATTCCTGGCATTACAGAAAGTAATTTTGGCTCAAGCCAGCTTATAGCTGTGGCCCCTCCCACCCATAGCAACAGCGACAGTGTTCTGTGCTGAGAAGCCTGTTTCTCTGCAATGTGGGTGCATTCCTGGCTGAGCCCACCACTGAGAGTAGAGCTGCTGCAGCGGCATTTGGTGGGATCACCTACTGGTGTCTTGGACAGGCAGGCAGGACCCAGGACACAAGAGCAGTGCACCCAGGACACAGGAGTGGCGCAAGGAGACTGGAGCCCCTCCTCTCCCATGGCAACTGCCAGACTGCTGTGCTGAGAAGCCTGTTTCTCTGCGGTGGGGGCACATTCCCTGCTGAGCCTGCCACTAAGGGTCGAGCTGCTAAAGCTGTGTAACACAAAAGGTTCATCAAACCTGCTAAAAGACCCAAAGGGAACTCAGGACCAGCACTCTTCTCCCTGATACCATCATGGGCTAATCTTTGGGGGCTCAGAGACAGGTCCAAAAGCCAGCCCTGGCACCCTCAGCTCTCAACTGAGAGGTATGATGAGAAGGAACAAGTGAAAGAATTCCAGAAATATGAAAAATCAAAGTGAAAGGACACACTCCAAAAGAAAACAATAACTCTTTACCAATGGATACCAAACCTAAATGAAAAGATTAAAATGAAAGATGAAGAATTTCAAATATGGATTGTAAGGAAGCTCAATGAAATACAAGGGAAAATAAAAACCCAACACAAACAGGTCACAAAAACAATGTAGGAAATGAATGAAAAATTTTCTAAAGAAATCAAATTATTAAAGAAAGAAAAACCAAACAGAACTTCTGGAAATGAAAAATTCATTCAAAGTTTTACAAAACACAATGGAAAGCTTTAAGAATAAGCTAGATCAGGCAGAAGAAAGAATGTCAGAGCTTAAAGATAACATCTTTGAGCTAAGCAAGTCAGTCAAAGAAAAAGAACAGAGAAATAAGAGTAACAAACAAAGCCTACAAGAAATTCAGGACTATGTAAAGAGGGCAACCATGAGAATCACAGGCATCTCTGAGGGTAAAGAAGAAAATATACAAGGGTTTGAACATCTGTCTGAAGGAATAATCCAGGAAAATTTCCCTGGCCTTGCTAGAAATCTAGATATCCAGACACAAGAAGCTCAAAGAACTCCTAGGAGATTCATCGCAAAGAGGTAATCATCATGATGCATAGTCATTAGACTTGCAAAAGTAAACATGAAGAAGGAATTCCTAAGAGCAGCAAGGCAAAAAAAATTAGGTAACTTACAAAAAAACCTATGAAACTAACTGAAGACTTCTCAACTGAGACCTTGCAAGCCAGAAGGAATTGGGGTCCTATTCTCAGTCTTCTCAAACAGAATAATGGGCAGCCTAGAATTTTGTATCCTTAAAAACTAAGTTTTTTATATGAGGGAGAAATAAATACCTTCTCAGACAAGCAAACACTGAGGGAATTTGTCAAGACCAGACTTGCCCTGCAAGAAGTACTCAGAACTGCATTATACATGGATCAACACAATAGACACCCACCAATGTAAATTCACCCAAAGGCTAGTCAGGGCCCAGATAGCTCCATGGCTCAACAAGTAAAATAGAGCAACAAAGTTCTACTCAAGAGGATAAACAGAAATCCACTCCACTTATCAATTCTTTCAATAACTGTGAATGGCTTGAACTCCCCACTCAAGAGACATAGCCTGGATGTATGGATAAAAAAATACAAGCCAAGTATCCACTGTCTCCAGGAAACACATTTAACCCACAAGGACTCATTCAGACTCAAGTTGAAGGTATAGAAAACAATACCTCATGCAAATGGAAACCAAAATAAAGCTGGTGTAGGCGTTCTCATATCAAATAACACAGACTTTAAATCAACAAAAGTAAATAAAGACAAAGATGGTCATTATGTAACGGTAAAGGGAACAATTCAACAAGAAGACTTAACAATTCTAAATATTTATGTACCTAACATAGAAGCACCCAGACTCAAAAAGGAAATCCTACTTCATCTAAACAAAGTGATAAATAGCAGCACTGTAATAGCTGGGAAATTCAATACCCCACTGACAGAAGGGGACAGATCCTCCAAACAGAAAATAAACAAAGAAACAATGGACTTAAACAGAACTCTAGAACAAATGAGCCTAACATACATCTATAGAATATTCTACCAAAAAACCACTGAAAATATGTTCTTCTAATCAGCTAATGGGACATTCTCTAAGATTGATCATATTATAGGCCACAAAACATGTCTTGACAAACCTAAAAACATAGAAATTATATCATGTATTTTCTCAGACCACAGTGGAATAAAATCACAAATCAACTTCAACAGAAACACTCATCTACATACGAAGTCATGGAAACTAAACAACCTACTGCTGAATGATAGCTGGATCAAGGAGGAATTAAGATGGAAATCAAAAGATTCTTCAAACTAAATGATAAAGAGGACACAAGTTATCAAAATCTGTGAGACACAGCTAAAGTAGTCCTGAGAGGAAAATTCATAGCCATAAATGCCTACATCCAAAAGACAAAAAGATCAAAAATCAAAAATTTAATGAATCATCTCAAGGAAATGGAAAAGGAAGAGCAAACTGATCCCAAACCCAGCAGAAGAAAAGAAATAACCAAGATCAGAGCAGAGCTAAATGAAATCAACAACAAAAGAATTATCAAAAAGATTAATGAAACAAAAAGTTGATTCTTGAAAAGATAAACAAAATGACAGGCCTCTTACTAATTGACCAGGGGCAGAAAGAAAAGTCATTTAATAAGCTCAATCAGAAATGAAAAGGAAAAATCACAACTGATACCATAGAAATACAAAATATCATCTCGAAATACTATAAAAATCTCTATGCACATAAACTTAAAAACATGAAGGAAATGGAGACACTTTTGGAAGCACACAGCCTCCCTGGGCTCAATCAGGAAGAAACAGAATTTCTGAACAGACCAATATCAAGTATTGAAATTGAAGCAGCAATCAAAAATCTTGCAACAAAAAAAGTCCCAGACCAGATGGTTTCACACCCAAATTTTATTCGATCTTCAAAGAAGAACCAGTATATTGGAGAAATTATTGGAGAAATTATTCCATAATATCCAGAAGGAAGGAATCCTCCCCAACTCATTCTATGAAGCCAATATCGCCTTGATACTAGAGCCAGGAAAGGACACAACAAAAAAAGAAAATTACAGACCAATATCTCTTATGAATATCAATGCAAAAATTCTTAATAAAATCCTAGCTAACCGAATTCAGCTGAACATCAAAAAATAATCCACCATGACCAAGTGGGCTTCATACCAGAGATGCAAGAATGGTTCAACGTATACAAATCTATAAATATAATTCACCACATAAATAGAAGCAAAAACAAAAACGACATGATACTCTCAATAGACACAGAAAAACCATTTGACAAAATCCAGCACCCTTTTATCATAAGAATGCTTAACACAATAGACATAGATGGGACTTACCTCAAAATTTTAAAAGCCAAATATGTCAAACCTACAGCCAACATCCTACTGAAGGGGGAAAAATTGAAAGCATTCCCGCTTAGAACTGGAACCAGACAAGTTTGCCCACTATCACCACTTCTATTCAACACAGTGCTGGAAGTCCTAGCCAGAGCAATCAGACAAGAGAAAAGGAAATCAAGGATATTCAAC
>CAUYSK010102751.1:0-26599 GCA_963575035.1 Avahi laniger
GCTCTTGCTCAGGCTGGTCTCAAACTCCTGAGCTCAAACAATCTGCCCGCCTCGGCCTCCCAGAGTGCTAGGATTGCAGGCGTGAGCCACCACTCCCAGCCTAGATCTTGCTTTTAAGCTTTGTTAGGTGAGATCACAAGAACATAACACTAACTTTGCTCCAATACCAAGACAAAATTCTTCCAAGTACTCTACGTGATAGCCCAAGAACTGAGGTTTTCCATTCTAGCTGACAGGAACAAGAACCATTCCTTGCCTTGTATGAGCTCCAGAAATTCCATCTAATCCTTTTGGGTGGTTGTTTCCTGGCCATAAGTCCTTTCCTCACCTACATGCACTGATCAATAGTCAGCTGCATACTTAAAAGGGACCTTCTGAAGATCTCCAGGCTTCTCTTTCTCTCTCTCTCTCTCTCTCTCTCTCTCTCTTTCTCTCTGTCATGATTTCCTCTTTAGCACTCAGCTCTGTGAACTCTGTTTCCTTTCCTACACTCCCAGCAATGTCTCCTCAACTCAGGGAGACCACTTGGCTCTACCTGGGTCCTTCCTCCCAGTGGTAGAAACCAGAAACTCTCTTCAGGCAGTAATATGGGACAATCACAGGCCCACCTCATTTGTTCACCATCTCTCAGGGATCCCTGTCCTTCCTTGTCTGATGTCCAATGTCTTAAAAACTGTCTCATATACCTTGTTCACTGTTTCAGGTGAGAGTAACTTCAGTCCCCACTGCTCCATCTTGGCCATTGTAGAAGTCTGGATTATTTATTTAGTTCACACTCAAAAGTGCCATGGTTTCTGCTATGTATTATGTCACCACTCTACTTATAGATGACATATAACAACATTGCAAAATGGTTTAATGTAAACATGTTCCCTTTTTACAATATTTCCCCCAATATTCAGACAAAAGCCTTTCTGGAAGCAGACTCTTTCCATTAAACTGAAATAGGAGCATCCTTCCCAGGTTCACCAAATAACAAATGTAAAATAGGTTGAAAATATGATACTTTGAGGATTATTTTTATCTCAAATCTCTAATTTGTTCCCAAGGCTCTTTGAGAAAACTAAAGTTATCCTTGAACGGCATTGTTATTCTGAAAGGTAAGCAATTTAGAATACAGAAGGTAGAAGGGCAAGAATTTCAGATTCTGTGTTAATGGAAAATTCCTATCTCCGAGCAGAAGTAGAATTAACGTGGTAAGTAAATGAAAAGAAATACTATCAATTAGAACCCACAGTTTTCTAAGCAATATGACTAAACCCCTATTTCAACTTGAACTCTGAAATAAATGTAACTAGAACCATTAAAAAACAAAAAACATCCTCCAGTTAGCCTCCCCAAATAAAAATAAGGCCTTATAGAAAAATTAATCAGGCCTTTACAAGTTATAACTTTGAAGCTTTACCTCAGCCTTTAGGAAGTCTATGGCTCAGTAACGGCTCCATTTCTTACTGCAGGTAGGGCTGCGGTGCACAGATGGGGAGTTGAGGTGTGGATGAACACGATGTACCCACAGGCCATGTATCACAATGTGGGGAAGCTAATGTGTCTGTGGGCGAGTACTTTGCAGACTATGGGAACTTGGAAAAAGGTTTCTCTTCCTTCTTATGAATGGCAGTGACTTTATAACCTCTAAGAATTAGTATTTTCCTTAAGGAGTGTGTGCACTTGGTGAGATTGAGAGAGAAAGAGAAGAGAGAGACAGACAGACAGAAACAGAGACAGAGAGAGAGATTTTGACCCTGCAGCTTTCTGTCAGACTTTTAGAAAACAAGACACTATGTCAATTTTGTCACTATGTCATAAGCAACAGAAAATACAACTCAAACTGGCTTAAACAATAAAGAGAATCTATTGTCTCATATAACTGTACAGTTGAAGGAGGTGTTCAGGTACAGTTTGATCTAGAACCCAAGACATACTCTCTCCCGTGTGTGTGTGTGTGTGTGTGTGTGTGTGTGTGTGTGTTCCTGTCTCTCTAGTGTTGACACAATCCTGAGGCAGGCTCTGCCCTCCTGGTTCCAAGATGGCTGTAGCAGCTCCAAGACTATATTCTTTATACAGGTCCTTTGTGGGGAAGAGGGGAGAGATTATGGGGACAAAAAGCCACTTCAGAATCTCCTGCAGAAGGCCCAGCAAAAGTCTCCTCTTGTCTCATTGTTCATGATCGTCTATGTTGAGCCATCACGGAGTCATGGGTATGGAATATGCTTTTTGGTTTAAGTTCACCCCTAGAACTCGGGATGGGAGAATCCTACCCCAACCTCACTGCTGAGCACGAGGAAAGAGTGACCCCCCTAACAGGAAATCAGGGTAATGCCAGTGGGAGATGGGGTAGGGGCAGGGAGCAACTGACAAATGTCCCTTAGAGAGGCACATTTGGTAAGAAGTCTGGGCAGAAGACTGGTCCTGGGCAGCCAGTGCCCACCTGGACTGTCCTGGCGATGGTCCCAGATGTTATTCTGGCCTGAAAAATTCTGCTGGGGAAGCAGGATGAATTCAGGGCCAAGAATTCCATGAGGACTGAATGAGGTTGTCTGCCGAGGAGGTGTTGGAAGGAGATCCATAAAATTGAGAACTTAAAGGTGCTTCGAAAGAGAACGGAATCAGAGGGAGGTCAGGAAGTAAATAATTTCCAGATAGGCTTTAACTTCTGGGGGTCCTTTCCATTGGGTCTTGGGAAAATTGTATTTTATTTGATAATTCTAAATTCTCTGTCTTTTAAAATTTGACTTAATTTTCTCCAACCCTCTCATAAAGTTTAATGCATTGCTGCAACTCTGGGTGGTGATATGGTGGAGGTAAGTGAGGCTGGAACTCGAAATGACAGTAAGAAGAAAAGCTGTGATTTTTGAGCACGTGCTATGTGCCAGGGCAGCGCTGTGTGCTTTACCTGTATTAACTCAGAACAGATTTAAAAGGTGGGCTATATTTTTAGCATCATTATCCCCATTTTTCCAATGAGGAAACTGAGGTACAAAGAGATTAAGTGAACATGTCCAGCTGCAGAGTTTATGCTTTTCCTCACTGTGGTATCCTGCCACCAAGGTGGTGCAGACCAGACCCCACCTTCATTTACTCGACCAGGGGCACTGACATCCACAAATTCCAGGCTTTGGCAGGCAGCCAGGGCTGGCACTAGTGCAGACCAGCATCGCACCTACACAACCCCTAGAAAACACGCCTCCTCACACTTTGCTCCCTGGGGTCTCACCTGTCTCGCCTGGGCCTGGCCCTCTAGCAGCCCAGGGAAAGCAGAGAGCCACAGTGCCAACCACAAGACTCTCAGAGTGTTAGTGAAATTTCGGTACTTGTCCCTGAAGCCAAGCGAAGAATGAAGACAAGCAGTTTGAGGAAAAGGAAAGAGAAGTCCTCTGTTACAAGAAGACTGAGGATCACTGGGTAATGCTGGAACGAGCATATGACAAAATCTCCTTTTTTCTAAATACAGCAGAAGTAGTTATTCTTAAAAGCAAAGAACAAGTTGACCTTGGGCTACCCATAAATGGGCAAACATTGCTTCCTAGGAAGTGATCAAAGAAGGCTTTCTGGGAGACAAAACATATAAACTGAGACTTGAGGAATTAGACCATTATTTTCAGGATGGTTATAAAATCTTTATTTCATCAATGCTTAGCTATGGAGGGTGCCGAAATTATCAATACCTTTATATTCTTCAAGCACTGACAGTACCTCTGCTGATCTAAATTGTGGCTCGTTCCCCTGATTTGACTCACAAATGAGAATGTCTTGCTCTAAACTCAAGAAATTTCTAAATTTCCAATACACAAGTGACAGAGGGAGTCTGCAGAAAGGCATTACCTTTTGTTTATGAACTGTTGCCTTTCGCTGTCCTTTCTGATGTTTTAGTGAACTTGATGGTTCTTCTCTAGCGAATTCACTGATCCTACCGGGTCTGACAAGTGTGGATTGGAACCGTAATCTGTACACACAAAGCAGCTGGAAGCTTATTTAAAGAGGAAATTTGGCCTTTGAAAGAACACGGTGAGAAGAATAAACCCAATATCACGGCTTGGCAAGGACAGTGGTCTTTTGTAAAATGCTAAAGTCTTTTTCAGAGCTGTGATTTCACATTGTGCTTCAAGCAGATTACTTTGTAGGGAACAAGAACAAGAATCAAAATACAATTGTGACACATGAAGCAGAAAGCACCACCCTGGGAGCAAGGGAAAAAATTGTTCCTATAACAATCAATGGCTCATATATTTGAATTACAGGCCAGACAGCTTTTAAAGTCCTCAGTGCTGACTACAAACCTCCTTGACACTTTTAAGATTATAAAGAAGGTTAAATCTTCTTTATTGTGCTGTCAGATAGAGAAGCAGAGAAAACTTGAGGGTAAAGACCCACAGTGGGCAGTAGTGGGCAGAAAGGAACACTCTGGGCTCAGACAGCCCAGTGTGAAACCCAGCTCCACTGCTCACCAGCTGTGGGGCCTTGGAGGGGCTACTTAACCTCCTTTGGCCTTGATGTCTTCATCTCTAAAATGGGGATAATAATAGCACCAGTTTCACAGAATGTTAACGGATTAAATAAGGTAATATCTGTAAAGTGCTTAGAATAGTATATGAATATGGTAAGTACTACTCAATAAATGTTAGCTTTAAGATTATTATTGAAATTAAATATTTTAAAACATTCTTAGTTTTAAAAATTGAGAAATTCAGTAAAAAGTCATACTACATAACAAGGTTCATTGCTGTTTAAGCCCACCAGGGCATTTGATAACCATCCATGAAGCACTTGTTTTACGTTGAAACAAAACTGCCAGACACTTTGTGGGTCTTGGATCCTTTTGCCTTTAGCTCAGTGTGTTGTGTGCTCACTAGTGTGCACGATTCATCTAAATTCCACCTGAAAGGGAAACCTCGTGAAAAACCACAGGAAAATATTTAAGCCCATAATTTCCCTGATGACAGCTGAAGATCAATCCTATGAACTCTCTCTGCTCTCTCCCTGCTCTCTCTCTCCCTAGCTGACCAGCTGACACCCTGCCGGATTCCGCTTTCGCAACATCTGAAAAGAGCAGAACAGACAGAAAGGCAATGTGAATCTTTCTCTTTAAATTCACCAGCTCACTGCCTTTTTAGAATTTGTTTTATTAGCCTCAGAGAGTTCCTGAGGAATCCTGAGTGGACAGGAAGGGGGCAAACTCCAGGCCTTAGTTTTCTGCCCAAAACCATATCTCAGGGGCAAAATCACATCCCCTGCAATAAGCCTGCTACATTTCAGAGATAGCCTAGTCTCCAGGAGCAGAGAAAGCAGGAAAGATGGGCAACCTGACGTCTCGCAGCTGCCTCCTGCTAATTATTCCACAGCCTCGCTTCTGTTATCATCCTGCAGCCGAGAAGAAAGAGAGGCATGGATGAGCAGTTTCACAGCACCCTGTTACCTTGACTACAGACATAAACCTTCTTCACTTCCCAAATAAAAATCCTGAATACCAGGTTCTCTCTGACAACATTCTCTACTTTCTTCACTACTGTGTTGGCCCTTTTCTACCTGGGAAAAGTAAAATAAACTTCTTTCTATCCTAATTTTTACCTAGAGAAATCTTTCTCAAAACCTGTGCACTAGCTGACACCCTAACCTTACACCCTTACACTAGCTACCCCAGTTCCTCAGTAATTTATTTATACAGGCTGCCTCGCTACGTTGCACTTTATGTGAGAGTTGTTGTGGAGCATCACATAACGTTCCAGATATGTTTCAGTGGCAGGAGGCTGCTACCCAATTTTACCAATGCCTTCAATTTCTCAAAGTATTTATTCATCACAGCATTGACTAGAACAAAAGGCTGAAGATCACCAGCATTTCCTAAACATTTGACTGAAAGCAGAGTACCTCAGAATTCAGCCTGGAAGCCTGGCCGGTCACGTTGCTAAGGCAGATACAGAGGAAGTGCCCAATCTCTGTCTCGCACAAGTGATACTGGAAGGAAAAATAGAAGAATCACGCATGGTTAACACAGGTAACACAGGATATAAGAAAGCAGCAACTTTGTGCCAAAAGGGGTCCCTGTGTGACTATGTTGAGCAGAGTGTCCTGCCAACCTGTGTTGGACATATTTTATGGGTGAGAAATAAACTTTTGTGATGTTCAATCACTGAGATTCTGAAGTTGTTTTTACTACAATGGCCCTAAAGTTTTCTTCTCTTTTAGTTATATTATTTCACTATGTTTACTCTCAAGTGCCATCATCCTTTCATGTACCTTTAAGTACCACTTGAAAGGGATGCCTCCCAGACGAGCCATATTTCCAGCTGCCTCTAGCTTCACTGACTTTCTAGCCAATGCCATAAACTCCACTCAATTCAATTACTCAGTTCAATGACTATTTGCTGAGCATTCACTAAGTGCCTGGCTTTGTGCTGGGTGCTGTAGATGTTGAAGTGCCCCTGTCCTCATTGCACTTACAGCCCAACAGGAAAGACATTAAATAGGTAAACTTAATCTGGACTCAACAACTCCACAGCAAAACTCATCAAATCTACTACACAGACAGACACAATTACCAAAGTACCAGATTGCTACCATGGACAGTTCTTTTTCCTCCTCCCACCTTAGCTAGTGCAAGAGGCAACACCTTTCCCTAAATCAAAATGCTCATAAAGTCCTTTTTGTCTCCTCTGAGGAAACATACTGAGAGTGTCCCTTTACTTTTCTTCCCCCAACACAGCTTGAGTCCACCCTCCTTGCACCACATTCCAGATTGCCTTTAACACACTCCAAGCTGGCTCTGTCTCCCACTTCTACCTGCCCCAGGTGAGATACCTGGACCAGTATTTCTAAAACATCACCTTGTAATAGCCTTAGTTCCAGATCATTAAATGACTTGCCTAATGTTCCCAACCCCATTATATCTAAACTCCTTGTTGTGGTTTTCGTAATCTACCTCAAATACAATTCATTTCTCCAAATAACAGTAAGTTTAGCTAAATTTTTGAGCACTTACTATGCATCTGGCACTATATTAAGCTCTTTTATTCACTCTTTCATTAAATCCTTACCAAAATCCTATGAAATAGAAGGATCATTATCCTAATTTTATAGATAAGGAAACTAAGGCTTAGAGAGGTTAAGCAAGTCCAAGTTCAAATAGTAAGTGCTTTCAAACTTAGGTCCTAAATCATGTTCCCTTCTGTAACTTCGGAGCAGAGGCCATACATTTTACTTGCTTTGAGTTTTGAGTGCAGTGCCAGGCAAATATGTTTGTGATAACCATTGATTGATTAACATACTCTCTCTAATCTACTCTGGTAAAGGAATAAGGTAGTCTTATATTTCTAAGATCACCTCTTCAGGGAATACTGTTTTTTCAAAGCAATATATGTTGAGTTTTGTTTTGTTTTGTTTTGTTTTCCTGAAATGGGCGAAGCCCATGAGAGATCAGGAGAGACAGGTCAGAGTCAGGAGCCTGAAAGTTAAAAAATAAAAAGTGGCAACTTGATCACAAAGGAGCCAAAGAGTTACTTTGTGCTCTCAATTTTTTTTTAATTTTAGGAGAGTTTACATATAAAATACTGCCTTGGAAAATTCCAATGAGGGGCATTTAGGAGGACTGGAGACAGGGGCTGATGGGCACAGAGGTGGGGGCACCAGGAAGAAAAGCATGGCCCTGGCAGTGCCCGTGGGCAAAGCTGGGGCACTGTCAACACCTGCTGTGTGTTTCTTACATTACTTACCCCACAGTCCAATGCCACCTTCACCCTAACCCACCACTGCCTAATTAAATGTCTTTCTGAAAGTTCCAATTAAGAGCTTGCAACATGGGGGAGCAAAGTATTGCCTGCCTAAAAGAAGAGAGATTATGAGTTGCACTGAGAAAAATAAAGGGGGACAGACAGCAGAGAAGAAGGTGTGAGGAATCCTCCTAAAGACATCTCCTGAACTGGGCCAATTTAGAGTGAGACTGAGAAGAAGTTGGGAAGTATGACCATGTGTAGCTCACAAGAATGACGAGTTTTCAGGAATTGGAATATCATGGATTAATCTTACACTTACACAATTTTACCTTTTGGTTTCTTGGGTCATCGATAGAAATATCAGCTATCCTAGTACAGTAAACTATGAAAATGACAACTAATAGCAATTCCTGTTTGATAGATTCTGAATAGAACAGTTAAGAACAGTGAAAAGAAAGTAGTTAGACCCAGAGGCAGGAGTGGAGAGCCCTGGCTGTGTCTCTAGCTTGCTGGGTAGTCTCGTGCCCACCACACTGAGGCAGTGATTTCCACACGTGTGAAACAAGAAGCCTGGGCAGCCTCCAACACCCCAGCTCTTCCAAGTCAAAAGGTACATTACCTTAAGATATTATAAGATATGTGTTTAAAAAAATAATTAAAGGAATTAGGATTAAAAATTAAAATAGGTATAGAACATTTTGATTCCCCCTTTTATTTCCTAAATTACTTCATACTATTTGAAGAAGAATATTAAAACTCTTCAGCAAGTTATGTGAAAGGTGATAGGATAAAGTTTTCTTAAGGAAATACATGGTAAGGAAAAAGTAGATAGAAGAGGAATGGAAATGTATAGATTAGAAAAGGCTTGAGAGACGTCTCAACCAGCTGGAACCTGTGGATGCTGTTTCAATCATGATTCAAACAAACCATAATAAATAATACGTAAATAAGTATTACTGGGCATCTACACAAAAGAACAAAAGTTACTCTATAAAAAAGACATCTGCACTAGAATGTTTATTGCAGCACAATTCACAATTGCAAAGATATGGAAACAACACAACTGCCCATCAATCCATGAGAAAATTAGGAGGTTTTGTATACCGACTGTATGTGGGATGTTATTAGGGAATTTTTGTTAATCTTTTACTTATGATAATTGTGTGTCAAAAATGACAAGAATCTATTACTATCAAAGATAATAAAATATTTACAGATCACATGACATGATGTCTGGGATTTGCTTCAAAATAATCCAGTGAGGAGAAGGGGAGGTAGGAGGCATAGACGAAACCAGATTGGCCAGGAGTTAACAATTGTTGACGCTGAGTGATGGGTATATGGGGGTGGGGTGGGGGCGTGAGGAATACTACTTCAGTGTACGATTAAAATTTTCCATAATAAAAAGCTTAAAGAAAACAGTGTTACAACTATTAGGAAATACTAGAATATGAGACATTAATATGTTGTTACCAACTTGCTTTTGATTTTATGAAGAGATGCACAAACATTCTGGAAAAGAAAGCACTAGTCACTTAACCATGCGCATTCTAAGTGCTCCATGTCAGGCTACTTCACAGGGTCTCTCAGTGACTGTCCTACCATGACTGCATTAACAGACTTACCTGAAGAGTGGGAAGACAGTGCTTTCTAGAGAACAACTCAGATTCAAAAGCGAGAACTTGCCACAGCAATGCACTTCTCCAAGGAAGAAAGTGTGTTAGGTGGGCTCAAGATGATCCAGAAAGCCCTCAGAAGGCTCTGTACACTTACCAGTGGGAATATCTGTGACTGTCTTAGAATCTGAGCACAGAAATTTCTTCATTTAATACTAGAAAAAGTGCTAGTTAGAAGTTAATTCTGTAACTTCTCAGAATTAAAACTTAATTCTTACAAAATTAAAAATAATCACCATGTCAGTGCTTACTATATGTGGATACTGTGCTAACAACATCACATGCATGGTCTCATTTTTATTCTCCATTCATTCATTCCTTATCCATTCATTCAGAAAATATTTCATGAGTACTTACAATGAAGTGAACATCATCCTAGGCTCCGAGGACACGGTGATTTCCTTAAACGTAGAGGAAGATTCAGAAATTAATTAAATTAAATATAACTGCAGGACGGTGCCTGGTCTTGGGAGTGATCCTAGAAGACTCCCTTGAGGAGGTGATCTTATAGCTGAAATGTGTAGGATAGAGGAGAGTAAACCAAGCGAAGAGGGAGGAAAAGAGCATCTTAGACAGAAGGAGCAGCCTGTGCAAATGCCCTGGGCAGGAGACAGCATGGTGGGTTTGAGGAACTGAATGCAGACCGGTGTTGCTGTCCTCTGTACCTGGACCATGGTTAAAGCTTTCATCATAGGGCAGAGCATGGGTGTTTTATTTCTAAGCCTTGGAAAGAAGTTCTGGATTCATTCATTCTGAAAACCCATGGGACTGCAAACTAGTACAACCTCTGTGGAAAACAACATGGAGACTTCAAAGAGCTACAAGTAGAACTACCATTTGATCCAGCAACCCCATTACTGGGCATCTACCCAAAGGAACAAAAGACATTCTATAAAAAAAGACATCTGCACTAGAATGTTTATAGCAGCACAATTCACAATTGCAAAGATGTGGAAACAACCCAACTGCCCATCAATCCATGAGTGGATTAATAAAATGTGGTATATGTATGCCATGGAGTTCTACTCAGCCACAAAAAACAATGGTGATCTAGCACCTCTTGTATTATCCTGGATACAGCTGGAACCCATTCTACTAAGTGAAGTATCACAAGAATGGAAAAACAAGCACCACATGTACTGACCATCAGATTGGTATTAACTGATCAACACTTAAGTGCACATATAGTAATAACATTCATCAGGTGTCGGGCAGACAGGAGGGGGGAGGAGGGGATGGGTATATTCACACCTAATGGGCATGGTGTGCACCGTCTGGGGGATGGACACACTTGAAGCTCTGCCTAGGGTGAGGCAAGGGTAATATACGTAACCTAAACATTTGTACCCCCATAATATGCTGAAATAAAAAAAAATTTTAAAAAATTAAAACCCATAGAAAGGTTTTTTGCAAGCTCTAGGAGAAGGATTGTTGTTATTGGCACCATGATTGTATTTTTTTTTTTTTTTAGACAGAGTCTCGCTCTGTTTCCTGGGCTAGAGTGCCGTGGCTTCAGCCTAGCTCATAGCAAACTCAAACACCTGGGCTCAAGTGATCCTCCTGCCTCAGCCTCCCAAGTAGCTAGGACTACAGACATGTGCCACCACACCCAGCTACTTTTTTTCTATTTTTAGTAGAGATGGGGGTTTTGCTCTTGCTCAGGCTGATCTTGAAATCCTGAGCTCAAGCAATCCTCCCTCCTTGGCCTCCCAGAGTGCTAAGATTACAGGTGTGAGACACTGCGCCTGGCCCCATGATTGTATTTTAATTTCCAAAAGATTGCTGCGGCTGTAGGGTAGTGGTGGGTTGGAGAGAAGCCAGAGTGGGTGAGGGGAGACTGAAGGGGGGCAAGGGGAAGTCAGTGGTCTCTTAGACGATGGACATAGTAGTAGGGATGGAGCCATTGCATGAATGTGGGAGAAAGTTGGGAGGCAGAATCAACTGGGTTTGCTGATGGACTGGATATTGGGGGCTGGGGAGAGGGAGGTGCCAAGGATGACTCCCAGGCTCCTGACTTCAGAACTGTTGGCTGGTGGTGCCACTTACTGACACCAGAAGAGAACCAGATTTTAGAGATGCTGGACTTTAAATGCCTTTGAGGTTGTCAAGTAGGTTCAATAAATATCTGCTTAATGAATGAATAAACTAGACCAGCCAGTGCTAAAGGGCTCTGAAATTCAATAGCACTGTTCCTTAAACTTTTTTGGGTCATGGATTCTCTTGAAAATATATTGAAAGCTGTCAGCCCTCATTCTCACATAAAAACAATTTCACATATAACTTCAGAGAGATTCATAGAACCTCTGGGGATACTTAGACTCCAGGTGAAGAACTTCAGGTATCTTTTATTGTAACAATTATGTCCCCTTTGTCTGGAACTTGATAGCTCTCTCTACAAAGTACAAGCAATGGAAATTTGGGTGCTTTTTATTGCCTTGCTTTCTCATGCTCTAACACAACACAAATCTCAAAAATTAAGGGACAAGTACAGTCTTCCCTGTTCTTTCATCAAAGAACCCAGTAACTGAAGACTCACAAAAAGTGGGACATTTATCTGCTTCTCCTTACAGCCACCTTGGTGCTGCTATGCATCAGAAGAAGCTGTGCTAGACCAGGGGTGAGGAGACCTGCCCAAGGGCTCTCTGACAAAGATATTCCCAGCCCCACTGTCAGCTTTGGAAGGTCCCCTGGCTGCTGCATTCACAGGAGTAGCCTGAATCATTTCCCCACCAAGGGTTCGGGTGGTTTCTCTCGGCTCTTGGACTTAGAAAAAGTATATAGGTCCTGTCTATGTCTCTCTGCATCGTGGCTGAAGAATCTTTTGAATCTTGCCCACACTTTGCTGGGTTTCCCAGCCATCAGTAGACATCCTGGTTCGATTTATAGCGGGTTTTCAATGGTCCCAGCAAGTGAAAGCATGTAGACAATGTTTAGGGGGTCAGACCCGCCTGCTGCAGTGGGTCGTTCTGTAGCACCAGCTGGGCCCTGACCCCCGCCTGGCCTGTCATCTGCTCTCCCTGGCCCACCTCCAAGAGTAGCACTCCAAACTGACTTCCATTAAACTCCAGCCTGTATGCTTATTCCTTTTCAATTGCAACGATCACATCCATACTCCACTTAGAGAGGAGGCTGGACAGTTTGAGCTTGCCTCTGTCTTCCCTGTAAGCACTCTCACACGGGCATTAGAGATCTGGGGTCTCACCCTGCCCTGCCATGTCAGCAGCAGCAGCAGTAATAATAATAATAAAATAACGAATATTTAGTAAGTGCTTACTATGTGCCAGGAACATGCTAAATGTTTTTTATGCATTATCCTCATAACATCCCTGTGATGTAGGTGTTATTATTTTCCCAGTTTTATAGATGAGAAACACAGTAGCACCCCCACCCAGGCTTTAGCCAGTGCAGTTGCCCTAATCATCCTCATTCTTTAAGGGATCTGGCCTTTTACTGTTTATCCTGAAGAACATTTTTGGAACATCTGAATAGAAATTTCTCTTGCCTTTCCTTAACCCAGGTGCCTTGACTCTCGGCCTCTGCTCCCACATTTCCTGCCTGTCTCCACGGAGTGCCACACACACCTGTCGTAACGAGAGCCACTCTGCTGTTGTGCCCCGAGTGCTGCCTGCAGGAAAATGAATGCTGTGGGCAACTTCTGCTGGTCCAGGGTGAAGATGAGGGGGCAAAAACAAAATGGGGAAGGAGGACAAAGGCACGGGAGGACAGAGATGAAGACAGGGAGAAAGCGGGGAGAAGAAGGTACGTGTCCCAGCCTGAGCCCCATTGCCCAAGAGCAACCTCAGACCCTCCTCCTGGCCACATTGGTGGGGCATTTGACTCAGATGTGACATTTTTCTCAAGGGTCCCCTGCTTGCAAATGTTCGGAAGTCTATGTTATTATAAGCTCTGCTCCTCCCTTGTCAGGGCACAAATAGCCTCAATAACAATCATATCTCATCTTTCAGTCTCCTAATGCCATTTTCCTGATATTTCTCCAAGGCAGGTTCAGAAAAGTCGAAGGGCTCAGATTCCCAAGGGGGCCGTTGAGTGCATATCTGGTCCTGTACCTCCCAGATGCCCCACTTTAGGAACATTGGGAGCACGCTGAAGGTGCCACTTAACCAGAGACCTCTGACAAATGTGGAAGGACAGAAAGGGGGACAGGCTGTGTGGGGTCTGGTGGTGAGAAGCATCTCTACTACTGCCTAAGCTTGTCATCTGTGTTGGTGCTGCAGCTGCCTGCGTCAGCTTAGAGAGTGGATGGTTACCTTGGAAACTGCCTATTTTTATAATTATACTGTGTTTTCAGTATGTTAATTTTGTTTTCCACATGTTCAACTTATTCGTCAGGTTACAAATTTGCAGATCGAGACATACGTATAATTTTAAACACATCTTTACAAGTAAGTAAATATGTTTTTTCCCTTCCACTTCAGAGAATCACCAGCCCAGCCTGGGAGGATCCAGGGAGGTGGGCAGTATGCTGGTCCCTGTGGCAATGATGTCACTGCAGGACAGCTTATCCTCCCTCTTAGAATGAAGGGTGGAAGGAGCAGCTGACACTCCCTGGGGGAATGGCCCAGCCTGGGCATCAGGGGTGGGGCTGCCCGCTAGGGGAGGAGGAGCCACAAGCTCACATCTTGTCATTGCAGTGCAGGGTAAGGAGGCCTGAAACAGCAGGCCAGCTTGCAGTTTTAGCCAGGGCCCTGTCACCGGGGGTGGATGTAGGCAGAGCAACTCAGTGGGTACCACCAAGAAAGAGGTACATCTGCAGCTTGGTGGCAGGGAGGGAGATTCCCAAGGGATGAGAAGCCAGAAGAAATAGCTTGGCCTGGAGAAATGGCTATTTAGGAGAGCCAAGGTGTCATGGAGGGGAAGGCTAGTGGCACAGGGAAAGAGGTGATGGTTCTGACCTTCATGAAAGAATTTGGGTGGCTAGTAACTTTACAGGGAAGGAACCTGGGAGACTCCACCTTAACCAAATGATCAAGGTTATCATCACCTGTGAAAAGTCATGTGGCTATCACACACACTGGATACAATGTGGTGAGGAGGGAATATCACCTCTGTGGTGTTCTTCCCAGAAACCGTTACCCCCAGCCTATCCCTAAGGAAAGCATCAGACTAATTCAAATTGGGGTCATCCCATAAAATACAGGCATACCTCGGAGATACTGCAGGTTTGGTTCCAGACCACGACAATACAGCGATAAAGCGAGTCACACATATATTTTGGTTTCCCAGTGCATATAAAAGTTATGTTTATACTTAACTGGAGTCTATTAATTGTGCAATGGCATTATGTCTAGAAAAACAATGTACAGGCCTTAATTTAAAAATTCTTTATTTCTAAAAAATGCTAATGATCACCTGAACCTTCAGTGAGTTGTAATCTTTTTGCTGGTGGAGGGTCTGCCTCAGTGTTGTTGACTGCTGACTGATCAGGATGGTGGTTGTTGAAGGCTGGGGCAGCTGTGGTGATTTCTTAAAATAAGACAACGATGTAGTTTGCCACAACAATTGACTCTTCTTTTCACAAAAGAGTTCTCTGATAGCATTTTACCCACAGTAGAAATTCTTCTGAAGTTAGAGTCAATCGTCTCAATCCCTGCCACTACTTTATCAGCTCAGTTTATGTAATATTCTAAACCCTTTGTTGTGATTTCAACAATGTTTACAATATCTTCACCAGGATAGTTTCCATCTCAAGAAGCCACTTTCTTTGCTCATCCTTAAGATGCAACTCCTCATCTGTTCAAGTTTTATCATGCGATTGCAACAATTCAGTCACATCTTCAGGCTCCACTTCTAATTCTAGTTCTCTTACTATTTCCTCCACACCTGCAGCGAGTTCCTCCACTGAAGTCTTGAACCCCTCAAAGTCATCCATGAGGGTTGGAATCCACTTCTTCCAAACACCTGTTCATGGTGACATTGTGACCTCCTCCCATGAATCATGAATGTTTCTAATGACATCTAGAATGGTAAATCCCTTTGAGAAGGTTTTGAACTTACTTTTCCCAGATCCATCAAATGAATCACTACCTATGACAGCTATAGCCTTAGGAAATGTATTTCTTAAATAAGAAAAATTGAATGTCAAAATGACTCTTTGTTCCATGGGAATGGATATTGTGTTGGCAGGCATGAAAACAACATTCATCTCCTTGTACATTTCCATCAGAGCTCTTGGGTGACCAGGTGCATTGTCAATGAGCAGTAGTATTTTGGAAGAAATCTTCTTTTCTGAGCAATAGGTCTCGACAGTTGACTTAAAGTATTCAGTAAACCATGCCATAAACAGATGTGCTGTCATCAGGCTTTGTTGTTCCGTTTACAGAGCACAGACAGACTAGATTTATCATAATCACTAAGAGCCCTAGGATTTTCAGAATGGTAAATGAGCATTGCCTTCAACTGAAAGTCACCAGCTGCATTAGACCCTATCAAGAGAGCCAACCTGTCCTTTGGAGTTTCAAGCCAGGCATTGACTTCTCTCTAGCCATGAAAGGCTTAGATGGCATTCTCTTCCAACAGAAGGCTGCTTCGTCTACATTGAAAATCTGTTGTTCAGCGTGGCCGCCTTCATCAGTGATCTTAGCTATATATTCTGGATAACTTGCTACAGCTTTTCCATCATCACTTGCTGCTTCGCCTTGCAATTTTATGTTGTGGAGACGGCTTCTTTCCTTAAACCTCATGAACCGACCTCTGCTAGCTTCCAACTTTTCTTCTGCAGCTTTCTCATCTCTCTCAGCCTTCATTGAATTGAAGAGAGTTAAGGCCTTGTGCTGGATTAAACTTTGGTGTAAACGAATGTTGCGGCTTGTCTGATTTTCTATCCAGACCACTCAAACTTTCTCTATATCAGTAATGAGGCTGTTTCACTTTCTCATCATTCATGTGTTCACTGGAGTAGCACTCTTAATTGCCTGTCTTAGCTTTTTATTTTTTTAAGAGACAGGGTCTTACTCTGTCACCCAGACTGGAGTACAGTGGCCTAATCATAGCTCAGTGTAACCTCGAATTCCTTCCTGGGCTCAAGCAATCCTCCTGCTTCAGCCTCCCAAGTGCTGGGATTACAGGCATGAGCCACCACACCTGGCGCCTGTGTTGGCTTTTGATAAGCCGTCCTAAGTTTAATCATTTCTAGGTTTGATTTAAAGTGAAAGACATGTGCCTCTTCCTTTCACTTGAACACTTAGAAACTCTTCTAGCTTTATCAGTTGGCCTAATTTCAATATTATTGTATCTCAAGGAATGGGGAGGCCTAAGGAAAGAGAGAGGCAAGGGAACAGCCAGTTAATGGAGCCATCAGAACAAACACAGCATTTAGTGATTAAGTTCACCATCTTATATGGGCACAGCTTGTGATCCCCAAAACAATTACAATAGTAATATCAAAGATCGCAGATAATCATAACAGACATAGTACTAATGAAAAAGTTTAAAATATTGTGGGAATTACCAAAATGTGACACAACGATACGAAGTGAACACATGCTGTTGGAAAAATCACACCAATAGATTTGCTCGACGCAAGATTGCCACAAACCTCCAACTTGTAAAAAAACACAATACCTTCAAAGCACAATAAAGCAAAGCACAATAAAATGAGGTGGGCTTGTGCCTGACCATACGCCTCAAAACTGCCAGACGTCATGAAAAACAGGAGAAGTCTGAGAAACTGTCACTGACTTGAGGAGACTAAGGAGATATGATGACTAAATGCAATGAGGTATTCTGGATCCGAAAAAAGGAGTTTAGTATAAAAACTGGCGAAATCCAAATAAAGCCTGAAATTTAATTAATAGTAATGTATCCATGTTAATTTCTTGGCTTTGACAAATGTACTATAGTTACCTGAGATGTTAACATTAGGAGAAACTGAGTAAAACATACACAGGAACTCTTTACACTATCTTTGTAGCTTTTCTGTAAATCCAAAATTGTTCCAAAATAAAGTTGATTTTAAAAATTGATACTAAAAAGTTTGTTGGAAGTACGTGAAGCATAACAAGTTCTCAGTGAGTGTTAGCTGTTACGCTTATTCTTCTCTCTCATCTCCCATTTTCTCAACAGATCTGTTTCTGCCCACTCTCCCTCCTGCGGACCAGCTTTCTCTGCTTTTCAGGCACGTGGCAGAGGATGGGCACACCACAGCTCAGCGCCTAGATGGCTCAGTTCATGAAACCAGCAGAGACTGACTAGTGCTGCTAAGTCTCAGTTCCAAATTCCCAAGAGAGAAAATCTAATTGGTCCAGCGTGGGTCAGGCATCTTCCTCTGGTCTAATTTTGTATAGCTAAGGGACGAGATCATGGAATACATCAATTACCACAGGAAGCTATTATTCTAGAATAAGATGACAAAGGTCTCAGAACAAGAGTTCATGGCTGGGGAAGACACTCGAAAGCTGTCTATCTCAGCAGTGCTACTCAACGTGTGGTCCACGGGCCACAGCATCAACATCACCTGGGAGTTTGTAAGAAATGCCAATTCTTGGCCTCGCCCTAGACCTTATGAGTCAGAATCTAGAAGGGGAGGAGTGAGGAGGGTATGAATCTATGTTTGAACACAGACTCTCTGGGTGATTCTTATGCATGCTGAAGTTTGAGAGGCACTATTATACAGGAGTATTCAATCCATGAAAAAAGAAAAACAAAAACTTAATAACATCCTCTAAATGTGCTGGAGGAGAAACAGACTATTACATATTAATTAATAAAAACTAAAATATTATGATGGCTTAACAAGAAAAAGACAAAGAGCCCAATTTTTAAAAAATGGACAAATGACTTGAATAGACACGACTGCAAAGAAGATATACAAATGGCCAACAAGTACATGAAAAGATGCTCAGCATCATCAGTTACATGAAATACCACTTAGCACTCACTAGGATGGCTAGAATCAAAACATCAGATGATAACAAGTGTTGACAAGAATGTTTAGAGATTGAAATCCTTGCACATTACTGGTGCGAATGTAAATGGTTCTGTTACTGTGGAAACAATTTGGCAGTTCTTCAGAAAGTTAAACATAGAATTACCATATACCTGCAATTCCACTCCTAGGTGTATCAAGCCATTGTTATCATAACAAGAATAGTTACATGGCCAGATACTTTCCAGAAAGCCCTTCTATACACAAAAAAATGGAAACAGAAACTCAGACAAGTACATGGACATGCAGGTTCATAGAAGCACTATTCACAGTAGCCAAAAGGTGGAAACAGCCCAAATGTCCATCATCTAATAAATGGATAAACAAAGTGTGGTATATACATACAATGAAATACTACTCAGCCATAAAAAGGAATGAAGTACTGATACATGCTACAGTGTTGATGAACCTCGAAAATGTTATATTCAGTGAAAGAAGCCAACCATAAAAGGTCACATATTGCATGATTCTGTTTATATGAAATATCCAGAATAGAAAAACCTACAGGGACAGAAAACAGATTGCTGGTTGCCAGGGGCTGGTGAGAGGATAGGATGGGGAGAAAGTACTAAATGGGTAAGGGGTTTTACTTTGGATGGATGAAAAAGTTTTGAAACTAGATAGAGGTGGTGGTTGCACAACCTTATGAATGTACCAATCCCATTGAATTGTTCACTTTAAAATGGTTAATTTTATGTTTTGTGGATTTCTCCTTAACAAATTATTTTTTTAAATATTCTGATGGTATTTTTTCATGATTCACCTTCCATTGACAGGCAGGAAAAGATCCATACAGATTGTGAAATTTTAAGCACAGCCAGGACTGACCTTGGCTCAAGCATCATTCAATTTAAGACAACATAAATGTTCTCTGCACCCCCTCCGACTCCTTCCCACCAGCCTATTTCTAATTCTTAAAGAGTCACTAGTAGACACTTATTCCTACTGGTTAGAGACAAAGGATGAAGCAGGAATGATATCTTGAAAGTATGATGCTAGTATCCTACACAGTTCTTTGGGTAAAGATGACTTTCAGTGTCACTTAGCACCTTCTATATCTAGTTACCATAATGATGAAGACACCATTCCTTCCTGTAGCCAAGTCCATCTCCTCTCAGTCAGGCCTCTATCAAGGTAGAGAACCCTGGCAGTGATCCTAGTAGTGCCTGAAATACAAGACAGCTATTAAATCACTTCCAGTCCTTCTCTTCTCTAAAAAACTTCAAGCTCTTTATCCTTTGTCTTTCAAAATAATGATGTTCTAGCCCCTTAATCACTGGTGTTGCATTTCTCTGGTATTCACTCCTGTTTCTTCTCGCCTGTCAGATTGTGGGGCTATAAACTATAGACAGACTTGTGTACAGGCCAGACTAATGTCAAGGAAAGTATACAGAGCATTTCCCAGTTCTTACATGTTACATTACTGTTGGCAGAACCTAATAAGGCTTGGACCTGAAATAATGATCTTCTCTTAGCTTTCAACCTGAGCATGTGTTTCAGACAGATCTGGAGCACAGCAATTCTGTTGCTTATGGTGGGGAGCTTATCCTAAAGAGTCAATCACTGGACTCCTTAACAGAGAGAATTGGTTGCTGTGAATGAACAACAAACCACAGCCCTGAGGAATAATGGTAAGCCACAAGTGCATTTAAGAGGAATTCCCATTTTCCTTCCCAAAAGGGCTCAAACTAAGTCCTTGGTTTTATATATTGGGTTGAACCATTTGCATTTGTATTTTTGTAGGTAAAAAATAGTCAAATAGCAGCAATGTCATATTGTTCAATCTAATCAAAGAAAATATGACTAATAATTCACAGGCAGCCACATAGACTATCCATGGGAATTCTTCAGAAGCACAGCTAGTGACCAGGAGGAGCAGGTAGGTGCCATACTGGTTTGATTACAAGCTTCTGGGAAACCTCCTGCCTCTCAGAAAACCTTCCCCTACCTGTCTCCAGAGGGCTAAAATTCAACTTACCCTTTTGGGGATCACTGACCTCCTCAAGGATCTGCTAAGAGCTGTCAACTCTCTTCATAGCAATTACTTTGAAAATTTAATCACCACCGAATTTAGTAGTGTACATTTGGCCAGCATAGAGATCATACATACTATACTCAATGTTTATAATCTTAAACCTTTAGGGCAAATAAAAAAGAAAAAATATATATTTTTAAAATGATCCACAAAGGCTGGGTGCAGTGGCTCATGGCTGTAGTCCTAGCACTCTCGGAGGCTAAGGGGGAGGACAACTTGAGGTCAGAAATTCAAGACCAGCCTGAGCAAGAGTGAGACCTTGTCTATACAAAAAAAATAGAAAAATTAACCCGATGTGATGGTGCATGCCTATAGTCCCAGCTACTAGGGAGGCTGAGGCAGGAGGATTGTTTGAGTCCAGGAGTTTAAGGTTGCATTGAGCTATGATGACACCACTATACTCTACCAGGGGTGACAGAGCAAAACTATCTGAAAAAAAAAATGATCCACAAGACAATGACTGTTATAAACTAGAAAGCAGGAATGCTCAGAGAGCAGATCTTCACATAAGACAAACCAAATATACAACCGGCAAGAAGACAGCCCAGGAATCCAAACTTCCTAGCATTCAACAGCACAAGAGACTCCTGAATCCAGATTGTGTTACCAAAAGTTCAGTTTGGTACTTGTCCCTGAGGCTGAATCAGTGAGACAGAGAGCTAGGAGAAGTGGTTTGAGGAAAAGGAAAGAGAAGTTTATTAATTTTTTGGCAAATGAGGAGGGTGGCAGACTAGTGTCTCAAAAGACCATCATCTTGCCTTTAAGCAGAAATACAGGGCTTTTTAAAGGGGGAGTTGGGTGGTTGGGTCCAGTCTATGTTACTTGTGTCACGTGTCGTGGCTTCAGGCTATTGTTCAACTGTACTTGGTGGTTTTGGTGACCCTATCTTTGATGAAGACAATCTAGTGACCTTTGTCCAGACAATTCTTTTGAGCCATCTCCTATGGTTTAAGATGATAGAAAACAAACAGCAAGGAACATTTTCCTGCCCCTTTGAATACTGGCCTTGGGCAGGAATGTAGATTTTCTTTCCCAAAATGGGTGGGGAATTTAAAGAGACAAATCTTAAAACATTTTGCCCTTTTTCAGACTTTTACCTCTGTTACAACTGGTCTTCATAAGTACCAAGAAATGCCTCTTAAGTCAAAGTAGGAGGATTAAATGATATATTTTTTAAAATTGGATTTTTCCCAATCCATGCAGACATATATTGAGGTATAAATGAATTTATCAAAGCCTAGGAAATGTAAGAGTTCCCTATGATCCTATGGTGCTAAGCTTGGAAATAAGACCTCTTAATATTCACTGCCCCATAAGATGAGCTAGAGACTTTAATAGACACAAACTGGGTTCGGGGACACGACTGCTTCAGAGGCACAAGGCAGGGAAAGGCCCAACCTTTTCTTCAGATCAACCCCACCCTGCAGAGATAACCACCTTCAACGACACAATTTCAATGATGCGATTTAACTTGTTTGAATCTTACATATCCATAATACAGGAAATGAGGCACAACGTTGACTTTTTATGCAGCAATTTTTCCCTTTTATTAATATATCCACTTTAATTTTCTTTCTGTCTTTCTCGGCATTTGCTTCATGTTTTATATTAGGGTTGTTTGTCTATCTGACTATCTTCTCCAGATGTAATTTCCTTGCAGACTACCACCATATCTCACTGTCATCACTGCTTACTATCATTTCTGGCATAAACTGGACACTAAAAAACTGTCTTTTGAGTGAATAAATAAATAAATACATGAAAGATAAGTATTAAAGTTTTATATCTTAAACCTACAATTGCTATGAGCAATAGACTATGAGCAAAGACTATGATACAGTCTTTATGACAATTTATTAATACTGAAAAAAGCTTTTTAAAAACCACATGCCTTCTGATGAAGCAGTTATGGAATTTATTATGAGAAAGCAATTAAGAATGTGGGTAAGAGATTAAACTGTAAGAATGTTCATTTGCAACACTGTAGCAAAAAGATGGAACCCACCTAGATATCCAATAACAGAGAATTTATTGGGTTCATTATGGCACAATGGAACACCATGTAGCCATTATAGAAATGTTACAGAAGTATCTTTATTGACTTAAAAAGATGTGTATATTGTATCTTGAATGCAGAAACCAGTTCAGAGAAAAGTCACAGGAACTTAAGTATGGTAAGATCATAAATATAAAAGGTATACTACATAATAAATACAGTGATAATATAACTCTGAGATGGAATTACAGCAGTAAGAATATTTAAGCGTGACCTTTACATTTAACCATGTCATAGTTTACACATCAACCATCAATTTGACTTGCACAGCAAGTATTGGCTTAGGTGCTATTTTTCAATTTTGCAAATTAAAAACACCAATTTGTGCTGATACTATTTAGTCATGTAGCTGCAAACTCTGCCTCTGGTTCATAACTCTAAAGGAGTTTACTGAAATAAGCATAAGAAAAATACAAAGTTTTTTTTATAGTTCTGTCATGCTGAGACTTCCTTGAGAGATTTCATTTCAGGAAACAAAGACAACCACATTTTAAATGGCCTTAATGTTTTTAGTGATTTCCTTTCTTAGCCAAGAGGTGTCATCTGGCAGGCAACGGAACATCCCACTCTCTCCTTGCCTAATTAAAATGTGTGACTCTCCTGAGGAGAAGAAAGTAACATTTGGCAACAGATTGCTAGATTTAAGCACCAACAAATAAAAATGGTATATGAATAAGTCAGCAGCACCCGATCTCACTTGTGTATTAATTGATATCTACACTGCATTCAAAAACTCACAGATGCTGAAGGTCTTTTAGGTTAAACACAAGAACATTTATGACTCTCACCATGTTTCATTCAATAGTAATTCAACAGTAATTTGATTTCAGCCATAGCAGCACATTAAAATCCTACATCCAGAAGATTCTCTTTCTGTAATCTCTTTCTCTCGGAGGTGTTCAATATGGTTGCCACGTTCATTAACGCCCCTGTGAGAACGGAAGCTTCCAGATTTCGTAGTCCACCGAAGTTAGCCTACCCAAGTGTGATAAGCCAAAAAATTCATTTGGTCCAAACTGTATTTAAAATAAGTACATTTCACCAATAAACGTGGCAAAATATTCAACCTCATTGTAACTAGAGAAATACAAAACAAAACTAAAATGCAATCATATGTAGTCCTATTAAGATGGCAGGAAAAAATTAAGTATTCTACATGGTGATGGTTAAGAGTTTGGGGAATGTAAACTGATATAGTCTTTATGGCAGACAATTTATTAATACTGAAAAAAGCCTTTTAAAAACTGCCTTCTGATGAAGCAATTACACTTATAGGAATTTATCATGAGAAAGCAATTAAGAATGTGCATAAGAGATTAAACTGTAAGAATGTTCATTGTAACACTGCAGCAAAAAGATGGAATTCACCTAAATATCCAATAACAGAGAATTTATTGGATGCATAATGGCACAATGAAACATCATGTAGCCATTAGAGAAATATTGTAGAAGTATCTTTATTGGCTTAAAAAGATGTGTATATTGTATCTTGACTGCAGAAACCAGTTCAGAGAAAAGAAAATTAAGTATGGTAAGATCATAAATATAAAAGGTATACTACAAAATAGATACAGTGATAATATAACTCTGAAATGGAATTAGAGTTGCTTTTTATCTAATTTTGGCTTATTTAATTATATGATTTTTCTATAATAAATATGACTTCCTTGTGTAATAAAAGTTATTAAAAACAAAATGCATTATGCAGCTCATATGCCTGGGAACATCCTGATAAGCCAAAGAACTTGATAGCCATTGAAATCTGATAATGATTGAGTACATCCCACAAATCCCCTTATGTTAGGGAGGATGACATTATCTGGGGCAGTTGCAGAATCCATGTGAGTTCTGCCCTTGTTATCAAGGCAAAACCCTAGGAATAATCAGCGGCTTTGAGGGTAAGCCTCTCCTGAAGCATTGTATTTGCTAATCCTTTCAGTTAAGTCCTTGAAAGACACTCTCTAAAAGGACAATAATATTTACGCTTTTTCATTTGAAAAATCTGCAAAATTGGGTAGGAAAATAAATATACCTTATACTATCAGAATAGAGAGAAAACACAAAGACGTGGGCTGTTGACAAACTGCAACACTGCAAATCTTTTGGGAAAACAGTTTGGCAAATACCTACATGTGAAGAGGGACTAAGTAGCCTAAGAGGAAGCCCATGAGCTTTGAAGTCAGCTAGCCCTGGGTTTGAGTCCCAGCTTGACCTCTTACTAACTATGTGACCCTGGACAGTCTACTTAACTTCTCTCAACCTCAGTTTTCTCATCTGCAAAATAGGAATCTAGTAGTACTATCTTCTTGGTGATATTGAAAAGTTAAAATAAAATATGTAAACACCTAGCATAGTGCCTGGCACTGAAAAGACACTTAACAAATGGAGGTGATTATTATAACAGATATTTTTGCCACTAGCTGCTGAGAACATTGAGTGCAGACTCATGACTTTCATCTGGGACAATGCAGGGCTTAGCACAGCAGATCTTCTGTAAGTGTTAAGTAAATTGTACATCCCTAAAATTGTTCTTATCCTTTGACTCACTAATCCAACTCTTTTGAATTTATTCTCTGGAAATCATTCAAAAGGAGAAAAGAATTGAAAGTATCCATTTTTCAGGGCAATATTACTGATAATGGGGAAATATCAGAAATAATCCATGCATCTAAAAAAGGGAGAATGGTTAAATAAATCATGATACAAAGATGTTACGAAATATTATACGATAATTCTGAAATCTGTATAAAAACATGGCAAACAATCAAACGTTATGGATAAAAGCAGAGGGCTGAATTGTAGATGTGCTATGAGTTGCTACTCTGTAAAATATGTAGCATATGGGCAAAGACTAGCAGGGAACTCAAAGATGAAAACAGTTGGCATGTTAGAGGGTGGAACAGTAGGTGGATTTTTCTTCATTTATTGTTGTCATTATACTGTTTTACTACAAATAAAATCCACCAGAGAGATATGCGAAATTATCACGTGGAACAATAAAGACGCTAGGCCATTATCGTTCCTTAATTTCTCAGTAAGAGCTCTGAAGCATCTTCCCACGCGGAACCCTGAGGGACAATCCCAACAGGAGAGTTGACCTGGGCTCCCACTTCTCTGATGATCAGCAAACTACAGAGTTGAGCCAGCACCAAAGGTGCAGGAAAGAGCCCAGACAGCAACCTGAGGGCCAGGCCTGGCTCTGCCCTGTCTGGCACTTTACCCTGGGACAGTTACTGCCCTCAGTTTTCCAATCTGTAAAATGACATGATCAGGTGGAATTTTGATGATTTCCAAGGAGTCTGCCAGATCCAATATTCTGTGGGTTTAAATGTTTTCTGAATCTCTAAAATACCATTTCTTACGTATCTATTCCAAGGCCCAGAGGTAGCATTCTATGAAGTCACAACCACCCTAACAGGGACTGTAAATATGAATGCTTTTATTCATTCTAGATGCCTGGCATTCTTTCATTGCTTGTTTTGCATTTCTATAGCCCTTGAAAGTTTATAAAGCACATCCAAATACATTATCACCCATCATCCTTCTGAGGATTGGAAAGAGTTGTTACCAATCCACTTTACAGTTAGAAAAACAGGATATGTTGGACCGCAGATATCTCTGCAGTGAGTCCGGGGGAGAGGCGACCGCTCAAGAAGCAATCGGAGACCGAGACTTGATGCAAAAAGCAAGAGGCTTTATTTTCCGGCGGGCGCAGCGCAGGGGCGTACAGCGTTACCATACTGGCTAGCTGTCGCGCCGAGACTCACAAAACCAGGGGTTTATATAGGTAAAAACCACGCGCAGGTGGTTAGGATATGAGGAAGTTTTGGGGTGGGGGCTTTCTAAAGATTTAACCTCTTATAAACAGTTCTTTCCGCATACCTAATCTTTTACAAACGGTTTCAGAAAGTCACGGGTGAGGGGATCTTGAAACTATTGGTTTGGGGTGGGGAAATTCCAGGAGACTGTAATCAATTCTTGCAGGCAAGGTTGAGCAAAGACACACACAATCAGCTCTTGCAGGCAAGGTTGAGCAAGGACACACACACACATACAGGGGGGAGATTTTTCCATAACCTTACAGATAAAGCCATCTAAATGGAAGAGTTGGGCCTGAGACCCAGGTTTTCAACTCTAAAGTGAACCTTCTATTCATTGTGCATTGGAGTCTCAGGAATTAGG
>CAUYSK010102752.1:0-22114 GCA_963575035.1 Avahi laniger
TTTTTGGTAGAGACGGGGTCTCGCTCTTGCTCAGGCTGGTCTCGAACTCCTGAGCTCAGAACGATCCGCCCACCTCGGCCTCCCAGAGTGCTAGGATTACAGGCGTGAGCCACCACGCCCGGCCTATATTGCTAAATATTCTTTTTCCTAATTTTTAATGTCTTCTTGATGATCCATACGTTAACCATGTTCTTGTTGGACATTCAGGTTTCTCCTTGTGTGGCCCCTTCACCCGCCATGCCGTGGGGTACTGCATCGTCATAGAGTCCCAGGAGCCCGCTAAACGGGGAAAGGTCGCGAGAGTGCTGCGTGAGGACAAGGATGTGTCCTCAACTCTCTTTGCTGGGAGTCTCTGCTACCCCTGCTCTTTCTGCCTGAGATAGGTCTCTCCGTTTCCCACGACTGGTCCCATTAGTACACCTTTGTCTTTCCCTCCCACCCCTCCAGGGGTAGGGCCAACTTAGGTAGCTAGAGCCCATAGATTCATGGACAAGGCACCTTCGTAAGGGTTTGCAATGGAAATTATCCGTACTTATCTTTTCAGATAAAACATGTTCTATTCGTGGAATAACATCTCTAGCTCATGCTGTGCAACCTGCTTTTGAAGAAGTCACCTGCAGTCGTGCAGCTGTGTGTGTGAACGAGCTGGTCATTTAGTGCTGCCCTATGGGCTGAGTGAAGTGAAAAAAATGACATTTTTGGATTTCTCAGCGTTCTCACTTGTTAGTGTCTATGCGTTCACAATCAGAATTGCCATAAAATTATTTTAGAGTTATTTGAACAGAACTGACGCCAGCCCAGGGGTTGGCGACTGGAGATTGCCGTCTTCGCCCGGACTCTGGGTGTGACGTTTCGCTCGCAGCAGCCCGGAGTCCACCCGCCTTGCTGTCGATTCCTGGTGTGCTTTCTGCCAAAAATTCCATAAGCGTCGTGTCCCGCGCTCAGCTCTCGCTCAGCCGCGCCTGTCCCGCGCTCTGCTCGTGCAGTTGGGGATTACTCCTGAGTTCTCTGTTACCGGACTGGGT
Organism: Avahi laniger; assembly: GCA_963575035.1. Lineage (NCBI taxonomy): Eukaryota > Metazoa > Chordata > Mammalia > Primates > Indriidae > Avahi > Avahi laniger. Next base: position 1,026 of record CAUYSK010102752.1, read on the forward strand.
TGCGTTGCCAGGTCCTCTTGGGCTCCCAGTTCTTTTGTCCAGCTTTTTTACAGACCTTTCCACTTACGTCGTTCAAGAATTGGGCGAGTGTACATCCTGCACCTTTCATCACGCGATGGGTGAAGACGTAGATGGGGCATGTCCAGAGTGTTGTGCTGTCTGGAAACGGGCAGCCTGTCCCTGGTGCCACTCGCTCAGGAGAGCCTTGAATCTAGAGCCTTCCTGGGGGAGAGGGCGAACAGCTGAAATGCAGAATGAGTGTCCTTCTTAATCGGGAAGACCTGCACTTAATGAAGCGACAGTCAGTTCGAACACCTCTCATGCTTACGTAAACACGTTTAGGTTATTTTAGTTGATCGAAGGCTAAATACAACCTGACACTGTGATGTGCTGCCAGACCAAACGAGTCAAACCCTGGCTGGCTGTGTTAATAGAACGTGGGAGGGGATGGTCTTCATGTTGATGAGCTGTTGTTTTTGTAAGCACTGTCTTTAAAAAGAATGCACATTATATTGGAATTTATTCAAGGTGTGTGGCCGAGGTAGTGAAGAGGTTCAAAACTGTCAGCCAAGGAGGTTCAGTCAAGGAATTGGGTCGTTTGGCCTGGAGTATAGGATCTTCTTTTGTGGGGGCGTGGGGGGTGCATACCACCCCAGATGTCAGCAGTCATGTGATGCTGGCGCTGCTTTGATCCTGAGTTTGCAGAGGAGGAAGTTGAAGCCTTGAGAGGTGAAGTGGTTTGCACAGGTCCCCTGAACGCAGGCCTGTCTCCAGTGGCAGGGCGGGCTGGGAAGGAGAGAGGACGTCTTGCAGTCATGGTTTCTGATCAGCACAAACTGATCAGCTTCCCAGCTGGTCCAGCTACAGGACAGATGTCATTGTTTATGTTTTATGCTGTCTCGGTGGCTTTGATGGTATGCATCTTTCCTCTTTGAGTTGAAGCATTAGGTATCAGTTGGTATCCAGTAAAGAAGACAGAAAATGTACTGATATTCCAACCACGGGGAATAGGTAGGGAATGGGTTTTGCAGGACTTGGAGGGTGAAAGTGCAAATGGGAAACCTTGAGAAGCTACTGAGGCAGCCACGCCTCTCGGGCCAGGGGACAAAGAGAAGAGGTTGGAGGCATTGAACTCCAGGCAGTTGGAGGAGGGCTCAGCCACTGCTGGGCTGCTGAGGTGGGGACACAGGTGAGTGCTGCTGTCCTCCGCGGGGTGTATGACAAGGCAGGCCTGGCAGCAGAAAGAAGCTGGAGGCCCTGGGGCAACAAGCAGACAGGAATAGAACTGTGCTCTCCCTCTCACTTGCCAGTCTCCCTTTAGGGTCCCTGCCGGCAGAACCCAGGAGAAAGCTCTGGAAAGGAGGCCCGGAGCGTGACCGTCCCAGTCCCAGCATGGCAAGCAGAGTCCAGGTGCAGCAGCTGAATCCCTACAGGCCTCCCGATTTCAGGGTTTTACTTTGTTCCTGTGCAACTACCCTTTGCACACGGCTGTCGGGCTGTGAGTCGTCACCCAGGGCCTTGCCCGTTTGCGGTGAGCCTCTTAACCTTGCCGAACTCAGGGACTTTGTGGACCCCTTCCTCACCCTCATGGCAAGAGGTTTTGCCACACCAACACTCCACACCTGGCCACGGCCCAGGGAAGCCCACGGTCGCCGTGGATCACCACGGACGGGGACGAGGAAGAGGATCTGGCCTTTTCTCTCCAGGGGTGTGAGTCAGGGCTCCACGCGAACGTTTTCTTCAGTGATGACCACACGTCCGTGACATCCACGTCAGCCTGCTGGCCTTGCCAAGGACTGTTCTTTTAAAGGAGAGAGCAAACTAAGATAGTTCAAAGAGGTCCATGATCCACATAAATGAGAAAGCCCAACCTCCCTTATAAGTCATGTTCTTCATAAAAATCTGAATGTGGGGTAATTAAGCATCATTTATTGATATTAGCATCAAGAGGATGTCAGTGCAGTTCTTTGTGAAGTTCTTAGATGGTTAACTTTTCGTTCTGTTTATAATTTTTATTCCAAGGATTGTGAGTGTGGGATTATTCCCGACGCGGTGCTGCCTGGGCAAAGGAGCCGGCTCGTGGCATCTATAATTGCCTATTTTGCTTCTGTATTTTAGAAAGAGAACCAGAATTTTACAATAATTGACTTAAAACTATTTAGAAAAGAAAGAGTTAATCACTATGTATAAACTTGGTCCTTACAATTTGGCTGTGTTTCCTGATCTCATCTCCTTTTCCAGGAGAATTTCTTTGGAATCACACACATATATTTTATCATTAGAATGTACCTGTAATTTATTTAACCACTTTGGTACTATTAGGCATTTAGGCTGTTTCTGATTTTTCAATATTATAAATAATGTGACGATGAGACTCTTTGTATATAAATCTTTATTCAGATTTCTGGTTATTTTCTCAGAGTAGTTTCTATTAGTAGAAGTGATAGAAATAACTGGATGTAAACACCGTAAGAGGCATCGACACGTTTTGCAAAACTGTCTTGTGCCATTTCACAGGCCCGCTGGCGGGACCGTTGCCAACCCTGGGCATTGCCATTTAAAAATATCTTTGCAATTAAGTAGATACTTGATAATTTCATTGTTTTAATTATACTTTTTGCTTATTAGTGTAGTTGAACGCTTTTACATATCCTTGTGGGTCGGTTTTATCACTTCTTTATTAATTCTTTATGCATGTGCCCATTTCTGAGTGAAACAGCAAAAGATGGCCTGCAAGGTCTTAATACTAGGTGATTCTAGAACTACCCATATTCTGGAAATTGTTTTGTGACTCTTCCCACCTGGAGGGAGGTCCCCTTGGAAGTGTGGCTTGGGGCTCAGCGATTCACCCTGTCCTTTCCTACATTTTTGTCAGTGCCTTGGATATTGAGTTGGAAGGTGTGCTTGCCAAGTTTGCTGATGACACAAAATGGGAAGGACCGGTAATAATGTAGACGAGAGAATCATGATTTATCATGATCTCAAGAGGGTGAAATGCTGGCGGAATGAGGTACAATACCACAGGAATACTTTGGAAGTCCTGCATTTAGTCTTCCCTGCCCCCTGCTTCCCCTGTCTCCCTTCCTTCCCTCCTGTTCTTTTTCCTATCAATTGCTTAAGGGCAGACAGACATTTAGGATTCGTGTGAAGGCCTTGGGGGCGTGCAAAAGCCCAGTGTCTGACTGTCCTGATAGATTTGCATTCTTGGGCCTGTGCATGCCTCTTTTACTCTGTGCAGTCCACACTGCGTGTGGAGTATCTTGTTTTGGTCTGGACCTTTAGTTTTGAGCCACATTCACAGAGCAGACCTGACAAAAGGTGGCCAGGGCAGTAACTAGGATCCTGAGTGGCCTGGAAGCTGCGCCCCTTAGGGCGAGGTGCAGAGAGCTGGGGTGTTGAAGAGAGAGAGAAGGCTCTGCGGGGACTTGGACGGCCACCTTCCAGACTGAGAAGGGCCACCACTGGCCATTTGAGAGGGAGTGGTCCAACCTGTGGCTTCTGAGGGCCAACTGCAGACAGACCCCTTCGTGGGGCAGACAGCCACTTACCTCACTAATGAAAGCATTTCAGGAGGAATTGGTGACCACCTCTCAGCATGTTGCAGGAGTTCTGTATTGCTAGGGGGTGCTGATGTAGTAGAAGAATGGACACTCTCTTAAGGCATATATGTGTGTGTATCTGGCATGTACACTTACACACGTGCAGGTGACAACGGGGGAGATGGGTTGTTGTAAATCTGGCTTTTTCGGCCAGGCGCGGTGGCTCACGCCTGTAATCCCAGCACTCTGGGAGGCCGGGGTGGAAGGATCACTTGAGCTCAGGAGTTCAAGACCAGCCTGAGCAAGAGCAAGACCCCATCTCAGCTGCCTGTGGCTCCCAGGAGGGGGACGGTGCTGTGGGTTGTTGGCTCCCAGCCCTGGCTACGGGGGCCTGCTCAGCAGAAGTTACGGTCACGGCAGAGGTTAGGGCCATGTCTCAGTGGGACAGGGAAAAGGCCGCTGGGGCCCCGGAACTGTGCCAGGCTGAGGACACCCACATTTTAAACTTGTTTCATCCTGAATGCTGAGTTCCAAGTTGAGAAGAAATGGGTAGCATCCTGAATTGCTCTTCGCCAGAGTTTATTTTTTGTTTGTTGGATTTTACAGACAGCTACAGAAAAACTGCTCATCTGGGGGCTTCAGAGGAGGGTTGTGAATTGCTGAATTTTTCTTTGAGCTTTTAAGGTCAAAACTCAGGGGAGCTAAAACCATGTAAAAAAATAAAAATTTAAACTTTATAAGGTGACTCATAAATATCTGCCTTTCAAGAGGAGTGGAATTCTTTTGGGAAAAAGCCCTGTGGAAGTTTTCCTGCCCGCATGGAACAAAGAGGGCCACTGCCGCGAGAACCTGACAGTCATAGTCTGTGGGTGCAGGGAGGAGTCTCGGAGTGTGATTTTCCTTTGTGTGTCACTCCATTTACTATGCCCCAGTAAAACTGCACAGAAAGTCCTTTTCCGGTGTCTCGTTTTTTCCCTTAACGTTTTCCCTCGAGATTTCCTTGTGATTTCCCTCTTATCCGGGGACTGGCTGCCTGCAGAATCCATCGTCTTCTCTGCGTGTACGGAACATGTGTGCCATCAGCGTGTCACTACTTCGAGCTGTTACTTATTTAGAAAAATGTTTTATCATGAGAATATGAGAAATTATTTTGAAGTTTGAATTAAATCAGGGCTTTGGTAGCTGGTGAGTTATGAAACTTTATTAACATAAATGGCCTCAGATGTGTTGGATATTTACTGATAAGATGTTACCAGAATTCAGACATTTAAGATAAGCCACATATTATCTACATGGATTCATAAAAATAGAAAGAGTATGAGTAGGGTATAGCTAGGCTGCATTGTTTCCCCTGCTCCTTTACGCTTTTCTGAAAGAGAGCGGGACTCTGCCTTCCTGTGAATAGCTGTAGAAAGCTGGGGAAGGAGTCAATCGGAGATTGAATTAAAACCAAATTATGTAAGAATGTTCTTAGTTTTATAATCTCCTGCTATTGTTCCAGCACTTTCGTTTATTTTGCTTTTCCTCAGCATCCTGAAGTGCACGGTCTGCACGTCTGTCCAGGTTGGCTCTGGGCCGCGCAGCTCCTGGGCACCGTTTGCAGCTCTGCACAGGGCGGTCCTGAGTGTGAGCATCGCTGTGGGCCCTCCTGTTCATGTGCCTTAAAAGTTGTATTTCAGCGACAATGGTGTTTCTCAAAGTGAATTCTACTTAGAGATATATATATACATATATATGTATGTAGTTTAGAGTCTATAATGTGCAATATGAAGAGGAACCTGGAGGTATACTTAATTTAGAAATTGTATTATTTTTGGTTTGGGTTTTAAAGTATTTGAATGCCTGTTAAACAAATTCTGTAGTGACTAGAGGTTCAAAGTTTGTAATATTTATGAAAAACACTCATCCTAAATCTGCTTCCTTATATAATTTGGATGTATATGCAGTCTACCCACAATTCTTCAGTAGTGCATTAAATATTGTTTCGAGGTCGTCCGAGTCCCCGTCCTCAGCCGTGGCTGTGCGCTGGGCCCGCCGGCATGCGTCAGAACGCGTGTGCGGTTCGTCAGGGCGCGTGCAGCCGGGAAGATGGAGGCCGAGGGTGGGGTGCACTGTCTGCGCGGCCATCCATCCTTGGCTGCTGGCACAGACGTAATTGTTTGGTTCAGCTGGGAAGCCATACGTTAACTTCCGTGTCAACCCGTCCTGATCGCTCAGCAGATGCTGGTCTTACACAGGCCTATTTTTCTCTGAAATGGAGCCTGAGAGACAAAAATCCACACTTGAGTTGTCATAGATTTTGCTGAATTGAGACTTGTTGAGTTGATTGCATGCCTCTGTCTGCCCCGCAATCCCTTATGCGGTGCCCACGTCACGATCTCAGGTAGCACGTCAGGGAGTTTTTCATTCCACTTTCTATCTGGCCAAAATCCAACACTTTACTTTCCTTTTTGAGAAAGTAACAAAGAAGTAAAAGAAAAAGAACAGTGAAAAAGTGTGGGCAAGCACAGAGCTCTGGTGCTCCTCTTCCGCTTGCTTCCCACCTCGCTCTGGTCGGGGCTGGGCCTGTGCTTGGTCAGCTCTGTCATCTCCTTTCACCGTTGGGGCCCGTGGGTCACACCCCAGTTGGCACCTGCACCAGTTGGGCGGCTTCCAGGTGCCCTCACCTCCCTGTCGTGCGAGGCCGTTCCTTCTGCCGTGAGGTCTGTCCCTCGTTCTGGTGTTCAGATGCTACCAGTTGGTGAGGGTCTTTCTCAAAGGTCTAATTTTCTTTCCTCTGCTCAATTTTATGTTTCTCATGGTCCTTATCACTTTTTGCCATGTACTGTAGTTGCTCATATTCCTCAGACTAGGTTTTTAAACACTGTTTTTATTATTTTTTTTTATTTTTATTTTTTTGAGGCAGAGTCTCACTCTGTTGATGGGGCTAGAGTGCCGTGGCGTCAGCCTAACTCACAGCAACCTCAGACTCCTGGGCTCAAGCGATCCTCCTGCCTCAGCCTCCCAGTAGCTGGAGCTACAGGTGTGTGCCACCATACCCAGCTAATTTTTTCTATTTTTAGTAGAGACAGGGTCTCGCTCTTGCTCAGGCTGTTCTCCAACTCCTGAGCCCAGGTGATCCTCCCACCTCAGCCTCCCAGAATGCTGGGATTACAGGTGTGAGTCACCTCGCCCAGCCTAGATTTTAACACTCTTAACGTAGAGAGAGTCCTGCACAGAATGCTTAGTGAGGGATTGGTCCTCAGAAGATGTCTGCTGAATGGAAATGTGAACCTGTCGTAGACAACTTCAGCGATGTTGTTTGACCTTTGTAAGCTTTTACAATGTGCTATGTATGCAGAAAGACACGTAAAGCAAATACAGAGTGACACGCAGGCCCAGAGAGCAGCGCTAGGGTAGTTTCCCTCAGGTGCAGAAGGGCTCCTCACGTGGCCCCTCTGACTCGCAGGCTCGGCAGCCCCAGGTTATACCCTGATTTGTGCGGCGCTCACTCCCTTGCCTTTTTTTCTTACAGTTTTATCAACTATGTGTACGCTGCCTAGGTAATATAGCTTTGCCTGTTTCTGAATTTATATAAACAGTATCACGCTATATGTGCTCTTTTGTATCTTGTAAAATACCTGAGATAAATCCACGTTTTATGCGTAGCAGCAGTTCTTTCTTCTCGTGGCTGTAGATGCCATTGAACGGTGGACCACAATTTATTCATTCATTGCACGTTGTTGAGTGTTTGAGCTGCCCAGCTTTTGTATATTATGAATAGTGCTGCTTTGAACATTTTTACATATGACTTATGGTTAACATATGCACGGGCTTTTGAGGGATAGTTGTCTGAGAATAGAGTTGCAGGGTACTAGGGTTTAGTTTTAGAAGATCTGCCACGTGGCTTTTCAGAGAGGTCGTTAAATCTCTCCCAGCAGTGCGTGCCGTTCTGGTGCTCCGCATTCTGACCAACCCTTGTGTATTAGCATCTTAGTCATTCATGTGGTTATGGATCATGTCCTGGTTTTAATTTTCTTTTTTTCCTTTTTTAAAAATTGTATTTATTTATGGGGTACAATGTGATATTTTGATATATGTATAACACTGTGGGATGATAAACGCAAGCTAACTAACATATCTATCACTGCACATATGTGTCTTTTTTGGTGACAAGAGCATTTAAAATCTCTCTGAGCTGGCCGGGTGCAGTGGCTCATGCCTGTAATCCTAGCATTCTGGGAGGCCAAAGTGGGAGGATCCCTTGAGGTCAGGAGTTTGAGACCAGCGTGAGCAAGAGTGAGACCCCGTCTCTACTAAACATAGAAAAAAATTAGCCAGGCATGGTGGCGCCCGTGTAGTTCCAGCTACAGGGAGGCTGAGGCAGGAGGAAGACTTGAACCCAGGAATTTGAGGTTGCCGTGAGCTAGGCTGACGCCACGGCACTCTACTCAGGGCAACAGAGCAAGACTATCTCAAAAAAAAAAAAATCTTTCAGCAATTTTCCAGCATACAGCATGCTATTATTAACTGTAACTTTTTTTTTTATAGGAAAAGTATTGTTTCATGAAACTTTTATGTAAATATGCATATGTTTCAAGGGTTGTGGTTAAAAAAAAGAGTTTTAAAAAACTACTCTAATGACAGTTATAGACCTTTGACCTTTCCTAAGTATTCCAAGTTTTCTATAAATGCCATGTTATTTTTGATCAACAAAAGGAAAGCCCACTAATCCTAATATTTAATTCTGAATAAATCCAAGTGGAAAGAAACCTGTGTATCTTCAAATACTATATGAAAAAAACAGGACAACAAGAGATTGTGTAGATCCTAAGAACTCAGCCAAGTAAAGGGAAAACATGGGGTGTGTGTGCGCGCACGTGTGTATGCGTGTGAGAATAAAGCTTTGCCAGAATACTAAGATTGTGATTTTTTTATGGTTTTGTTTTTTGTTTGTTTCATTGTTTTGACAGTGAACACATTCTTTTTAGAATTAGAAAACAGTATAGGAAAGAACTGGAACACATGCTGTACTGTCAACATGCTGTACAGTAGCTAGACTTATCCCCTGTCTAGCCAAAGTATGTTTGTAGTCTCCTGGGGGTCTTCAGGACCCTTTCAGGGGTTTGTGAGGTTAGTTACCAAGATAGGATCTGCCTTTTTGCCTGTGTCTGCATCTGCACTGACGGCACAAGAGCACTGGTGGGCAAAGCTGCTGGTGTCTTAGTGGCTCCCAGCTGTACAGGACCTTGCATCCTCGATAGCCTCGAGCTAGAAACAAAAACTACTTGTGTTGAATCTGGACCCTTTAGCAGTGCGGTTCCCAACCCCTGGGCCACAGACTGGTACTGATCCCTGGCCTGTTAGGAACCCAGCTGCTCCCATCACTGGCATCACTGTATAAACTCTGCCTCCTGCCAGATCAGCGGCGGCATGAGATTCTCACAGGAGCTGAACCCTACCTTAAACTGCACACGTGAGGGATCTAGGTTGCGACTCCTTATGCGAGTGTGACAGCTGATGATCCGAGGTGGAGCTGAGGCAGTGATGCCGGTGCTGGGGAGCAGCTGCAAATAGAGATTATCCTTAGCAGACAGATTTGACTGCACAATAAATGTAATGTAATTGAATTATCCCAAATCTATCACCGCCCCCCTCCCCAGTCTATGGAAAAATTGTCTTCCACGAAACCAGTCACTGGTGCCAAAAAGGTTGGGGACTAATGATTTAGAGAACTTTTGAAAAGCTCATATTCTGTACAGATTCTGAATTCAACTTAGATTTTAGAAATCTTTAAAAAGTTTTCCAGATGATTTTGATAAACAGCCAGAGTTGGAAAACACTGACCTATACGTATTGTTCAGAGTCCTCATCATAAAGTATACAAAGACTCTTCAGGATCTCCTTCTCCAGCACCATCTCACTCTGGTCTTCCTTCTCTCAGGCACTGTGTTCCAGCCTGCGTGCCTTCTTCTGGCCCTGGAACCCACAACGCTTGATCCTCTTTTGGGACTTTTGCATAATTTTGTTTACTTGGAGGCAGGACCCTAGATTTCCATCTGTTGTACCTCTGCTCCCCTCTATACCCCAACCAGCACTTTCTTGGATTTCACATGTGGAACTCAGGTTGGAAACCACTGGGCTAATCAATGAGGCCTACAAAGATTATGTGACGTGCTGAAATTATATAATAGTAAATGGCAGAACCTACCTAAAATTTAGGATTTATATTCGTAACGTAGTTTTTATTTATTGCTTTTCTGTGCTTTCATATGTATTGTATCTGGGCAGGTTCATCTGAATTGACCTCTTAATATTTTCCTTCCTAAATAAATTACTATACATTTGTTCCTTCATTTATGTTTTCGTTTATTTATTTATTCAACACACATTTATATGACCATACGAGGAGCAGTCCAGATCCTGGGGAGAGGGGAGATAGGTAGAAAATTTGAATAATATAAATTTCCTATCCTTAAGGTTCTCAAGACATATTTTATATATTTTATATTTAACCATAAAATACTATACAGAAAAATAAATTATTAATTTTTTAGAAGAGAAACCATAGTACATTCTTTTCCACTGTTTTCTTTCTTTCTTTCTTTCTTTTTTTTTTTATCCAGGGAAAGACCATGTTTGTAGATTTATTGGCTGTGGGAGAAATGATCGATTCAACTATGTGGTCATGCAGTTGCAGGTAGGTTACCTTGAAAATGTCTCTTAAAGTCTTTCAGTTTTGATCAAAGTACCCAATTACTGTAGATATGAATAAAAATAACATTCTTGGTATCATCTCAGAATGTTTTATACTGTGCAGATGGAACTTGTATTTAAACAGACTTGATATAGATTTTCTAAAAATGAAATGGTTGTCCTTGTCAGCTATTTTAGTTGACCTGTATTTTCACTGATTGTCATCTTTGCAGTTTCAATCCCTGGTTGGATAGAGAGATACAATGTGAGTCCTAGCCTCTTCCTGTCCGTTTCCCTTCCACCATTCAGTTCCTTAGGGATTCCAATTTTCCATTTATGCTCTTAAATACTGTCTCAGTCTGTTTCATGCTGCTACAGAAAACCTGAGACTGGGCAATTTATAAAGAACAGAGATTTATTTCTTTCAGTTCTGGAGGCTGGGAAATCCAAGATCGAAGGACCTACATCTTGCTAGGGCCTTCTTGCTATGTCATCCCCTGGTGGAAGGTGAAAGTGCAAGAAAGCATGCACATGTGCGAGGGACTTGGAGAACGGGGCCAAACTCATCCCTTTTATCAGAAACTCACTCCTGGCCGGGCGCAGTGGCTCACGCCTGTAATCCTAGCACTCTGGGAGGCCGAGGCGGGTGGATCGCTCAAGGTCAGGAGTTCGAGACCAGCCTGAGCAAGAGCGAGACCCCGTCTCTACTAAAAATAGAAAGAAATTATCTGGACAACTAAAAATACATATATAGAAAAAAGTAGCTGGTCATGGTGGCGCATGCCTGTAGTCCCAGCTACTCGGGAGGCTGAGGCAGGAGGATTACTTGAGCCCAGGAGTTTGAGGTTGCTGTGAGCTAGGCTGATGCCACGGCACTCTAGCCCAGGCAACGGAGTGAGACCCTGTCTCATAAAAAAAAAAAAAAAAAAAGAAGAAGAAACTCACTCCTGAGATAACTAATCCACTTCCACACTAATGACAATCCATTCACGAAGGCAGACCTTCAGGACCTAATCATTTCTCAAAGATCACACCTCTCAACAGTGTTGCACTGGCGATTAAGTTTCCAACACATGAACTTTGGGGGACATGTTTAAACCATAGCAAATACCAATCTTGACCACTTGAAAATTTAAGCATTAATTGAGATAGAGGAAAAATGCCATTCCTCTCACTCTTTCCATCATTAACATCGCTCTGTTCTCTGGAGTTGGGTTGAGGAATCAGAGGAAAGAAATTCAGAAAGGGAATATTGGAATAATGACTGCACCAGGGAGAAGAGGGAAACCATTCCATTTCCTCTGACACTGCCTCGGCCACTGAACACACATGCACCCCTGAACGATAGTCACCCTCAACGTTTAAAAGCCTCAGTTCACCTTACTACCTATCTTAGAGTTCTCAGGATTTCCTTTCATCTTTAGCAAACTTTTTAGGGCATTTGATTTGTTTAATTTCTTTCAACTTATCTAAATAACGGTAATTTCAGAGACATAGGTCTTGGCCGAAATGCTTCACCTCAGAGAGCTTTTTTTGTTTCTCTTGGCCATCCTTCAGCATTTGATTTAAATCTAAAGATGTCAACCTCTCTGTAGACTGTAGCCTTAAAGTCTTTTTGAGTCATGTGATTCACTATCTCTTAAGCCAGTGTATTTTTATTTCCTGAAGCAGCTATCCCTGAGGGTCGTTAATATAGACCCTGCTTTCTCTCACTTTGGCCAGTAATAATATAACTTTTTGTATGATATTTTATAGTTTTCACCTGGATTTATCGTGCATTTTATTTGATCCTTCCATATCCGCATGGGGAAGAGAGGACAGGTTTTATCCCCATTTTGCAAATGGAGAGGCTGAAACTCAAGGAGGTTCGTGGTTTTCCTGAAACTAACTCATTTGATGGGTATTAAAGCTTGGTGTGGAACCCTAAGGCCAGTATTCTTGCTGTAATAAGCGAAGACTCTTCAGTTTTGTCTTCAGGTTACTACTGATTGGAGAATTATGGAGAGGAGCTTTATTTAGTCTGCAGTCTCCTTTAATGTCAGCACATACTCATTTTTATTCTTGCGCTTACCAAAATCTTATTTTCTGTAAATGGGAAGGCTCTTAGTACTTAAGGGACTGGTGTATATCAGGTAGTGATGGCCTTTGTGGCCTTTGGCAAGCTACTATGGACTTGTCCACGAACCTTTCCATTTGCCTTGCATGTTGTAAAGTTAACCCATTAAACCCCTATCCTTATAGTTAGGATTGACTTGATTTGGGAAAAGGATAAAGCTGCTATAACTGCTACTCTCTCTTATTTGACATATGAAGCATAACTACTAGGTCTCCCCCATATAGTTTAATAAAATTCAGATGCTTAAACCTAGCTAAAACCTGAAATTCATTATTCTTAAGTTAACCTTCTTCTCTTCCTCCTGGTGACTCAATTACATAATACCTGCCTTGAACTTTTTTAAGGAATAACCCTATCTCTATTGTAGAAATTCTAGCTCTGTATCATTAAAATGGGTCTTAATATCTTATAGAATTCAAGCAGTTGTACACACTTATTTTCTCAATTCTCCTAGCAAGACTTGTCCAAGTTTCATCTAATATCCTGTCAGCATGGAAGCTTTATATGAGCATCCTTAGTTAGCAAAAGGGTGATATTTTTTGATAAGCATGTTACCTAGCGAGGGGAAAAAAAATAGTTTTGAGTCCTGTACCCAGTAAAAATGTAGATCTAGATTGCCTTACATATTTTAAAAACTTTTTATTATTGTGAGAAAAATTAAACATACAAAAAAGTAAAGAAACTAATATAATGAACACCATGTACTCATCCCAGTTCAACAATGATCAGTATATGGCTAATCTTGTTTCTTTGTATCTCTTTCCTCCTATCCCTCCCTAGATTTTTTTTTTTTTTTTTTTTTTTGAGACAAGGTCTTGCTCTTGCTCTGTCACCCAGGCTGGAGTGCAGTGGCCTCATCATAACTCACTGCAACCTGGAACTCCTGGGCTCAAGCTATCTTCCTGTCTTATCCTCCCAAGTAGCTGGGAGTAAAGGCATATGCCACCACACCCAGCTAATTTTTCTATTTTTTGTAGTGATGTGGTCTTGCTTTTGCTCAAGCTGGTCTTGAATTCCTGGCCTCAAGCAATCCTCCCGCCTTGGCCTCCCAAAGTGCTGTAATTACAGGCTGTGAGCGCAGCCACGTGCCCAACCAGTAAGCTTAAGCCTCTTTTAATCTATTGGTTCTCCCTTTATCTTTTACTTTCTTGAAGTTTTCTTTTTGTTGTTTTTATTGTAATTCATAAAAATGGAGTCCTTTGATATGCAGAAGTTACCATATTCTTGATTTTGTTGATTCCCTGTGGTGGTCCTTCTGTCTCCAATTTTCGTATAAACTGATAATTAGATATGATTTCAGTTTTGTTTTATTTGGCAAGGATACTTCAGAGGTGGGTTGTGTGTTTCCTATTGTATCACATCAGGAGTCATTGTTTGGTCTCTCTTTTAGTGATGTTAAGATTGATCAGTGGGTTCAGAGATTGTCAGCCTAATCCATTCATTTTAAAGTTACCAATGGCTTTTTCAACCCATTAGTAATCATTGCCTAGATCCATTATTTTAATGGGGGTTGCAAATATACTGTTCTGTCATTTCTTCATTTATTAGCTAGAATTCTTCTTTAAAAAGTGCTCCATCTCCTATTAGATTATCCTGGATACATTTCATATAGGAAAGGCAGTACTAATATTTGATTATTTATTTATCAGTTTTCAGAATGATGAGTTGGTTCCCTAATATAAATATATATAAAAATATATAAGTCCATGAACTCATGGATTTAATATATATTTGTTGTCTTTCAATCATCGCAGTTGTTTTTCTCTTTAACATTCAAATCGTCCCATCTTTGGCTAGTAGGACTTCCTTCAAGTTGGGTTCTCATTCATTTTGATAGGACTAGACTACAGCAGCCTTTGATAACATCCTTATTTTCTGGTATAACACCATGTACTGGCCTCGTTCTGTATATTTCATGCTCCAGGTCTGGAATCAGCCACTTCTCCATTAAGTTCTGATACCTAAATGGAAAAATGGTATTTAGAGACCACAATCTAGATGTCTGGGTATATGTTGCAACTGGGTTGGTCATTACTTTTTTAATTTTTTTCCAAGTGGAGAGATTCAGGAAATATATTTTTTTAATAGGAAATATGTCATGGTTTAATAAATGAAAAAGATTGGCCATAAATTGATAATTGTTAATTCTGGGTGATAGATAGAGACATGAGGTTCATTTTATTTTTTCTCCTTTTAAGAGTGTTTTAAATTTTCAGTTAAAAATCCACTTATATTTTTATTGGATCTTGTTAAATTTATAGAATTACTTGGGCAAAATGAACTTGCTTCTTTTATTCATTCCATATTACTATATGTAAGGATTGTTTATTTTTTTAAATGCCTGAATATCAGTGAGATGACTGTACCATATTTTATTTAACAATTCATTTACTGACAGAAGTCCCCTCTTATCCAAGGAGGATATGTTCCAAGATCCCCAGTGGATGCCTGAAACCAGGGATAGCACCAAACCCTTTATATCTGTTATTGGAGTTTACTACTAAGGGACTAACAGGCAGGTAGTGTATATAGCATGGATATACTGGACTAAGGGAATGATTTACATCCTGGATTGGATGGAGCAAGATAGCATGAGATTTTACCACACTACTCAGAGTGGCCCACAATTTTAAACTTAGGAATTGTTTATTTATGGAATATTCCATTTAATATTTTGGACCGTGGTTGACTGCAGGTAACCTAAATCAGGAAAGTGAAACTGTGGATGACGGGGGACTACTGTATAGATTGTTTCTAGTTTTTCTCTATGACAAATAATAACCACTAGTAGTATTTACACTGAAGTATAATTTGATGGGTCAAACCTGTTTGTTTTTACCATGTTAGTAATGCTTTTCCCCATACTCTTGTTGGCCTGGTATTTATCTTCTCAGATTTTGCTAATTGATACATTAGATTTACATTTTAAAAGACTTAAATCTTTTAAATCATTATTAATATCATAAATCAAAATTAATTTATTTTTTTGAAAGCCTTTATGATGGCAAAAGTTATTTACAAATAAAGTTCTAATATTAGACATATGTTGGCAATCAATTTTGATTTTGAAGAAAAACTATTAGAATGCTAGTAAAAGTTATTAGATACTCTCATGGGGTTATAAAACTCTTTGCTCTAGATTGTCACTTATTTTACATTTACTAGGGATGCAGAGGCCAGTAAAATTCCTTAAGATTAAAAATAATAATAAAGAAAAATACCAATTAATTTATGCTGTGGGAAAACTGCATTTTAAAAAGAAAATAGGAAGCATGAAAGGCTGCTGACTTTACTGTAATTTTTAAACTCTTGGATTACTGAAGAGTAATTAATATTTTACTTTGAATGATACTCAAATTGATTACTTTTTCAAAAGTGAATCAGTTGTCTTTAGATGAAGTGATTGTATTTAGTGGCATAGTAACCCCAAACATACATTATGACATTTTGGAAGTAGAGAGATTGGGATATTTAAGTCCCCTTGTGATAATGGGAGTGTCTCCACTCTTGAGGAGGTAGAACTGCAGGATCATAGTCCTGTTCTGCTCTTCAGAGTACTGGTTTATCACCTAAGCAACAAGTGACCTTTTTGGTGTGGAACAGCACTGTGAAAAAATATGGTAGAAAAGCACTGTAGGAAAAGAACACTTTGGAGTCAGATAGACTGAGATTTGAAAACAGGTTAACATTATTTAACCTCTGTGAACTTTAATTTCCTCATCTGTAAAACAGGAACAGGCACAACTTCTATTCAGGTTGCTGTGAGGATTAAATGTAATCATGAATGTAATACATTTGGCACAGGCTCATTGCTTTACTGCTATCAGTAATTGAGTATTTGTCATATCATATTTGGTCATAATAACAGTACTTAGCATTTGTTGATTACCTGCTGTACACCAAACAGTATTCTAAAGTTTTACATGTATCTTCTTTAATCCTCACAAACTCTGTAAGATAGGTTTTATTAGTCTTATTTTATAAGGAAACTGGTGGAGGAAAGTTAAGTAGCTTATATGGGAATACACGTTAGGCAGTAATGAGGAATTACTGCTCAGGGTATATATATTTTATATATATACATTTGGTTATTTATGTTTTAGATAATCAAGTCTATATTTTATGACATGAGAGATAAAGGGAAACATGCTGAATCAGAAACATGATGTACTAAAAAACTGGTTATTTTTAAATTTATCCGAAACATTCATCTTATTAAGAGAATCTCTTCTGTTGAGTGAGAGGATCATGATTTGGGTAAAACCCTTGCTATTTCAGTTAGTACATTTTTCAAGTGTAAATGAATAATTTCCCAGTCTTCTCTTATAACATAGTTTTAGTACCATATTTGACAGTGTTTATTTGGTTTCTACAGGGTCGGAATCTGGCAGATCTTCGCCGTAGCCAGTCCCGGGGCACGTTCACCATTAGCACTACTCTCCGGCTGGGTAGACAGATTTTGGAGTCTATTGAAAGCATCCATTCTGTGGGATTCTTGCACCGAGACATTAAACCGGTAGGGCCTTTTCCAGCCAGAACACAGAATGAGTTTGGTATTCTTAAAGTTATGATCAGACACAATAAATTGCAAATGTAGCTTTCTGTATTTGCTGTGGTTAAATACAAGGTATTATTTTTATATCTGTAGAGGCCTGGAAGCAAAAATGTGACTTACATCTTAAGTTTTTTAAAGTGGTAATTACAAACTACAACTTATTTTCAAGAGCTTTTCTCATGCAATGAAAATGTTGCTTGGCAGCCACATTAAAAATTAGGCCAGGTACAGTGGCGTGCGCCCATAGTCCTAGCTACTCAGGAATCAGGCTAGAGGATCACTTGAGCCCAGGAGCTGAGGATGCAGTGAGCTATGATCTCGTATGCCTGTGAATAGCCATAGCATTCCAGCCTAGCCAACGTAGTGAAACCTTATCTCATTAAAAAAAAAAAAAATTATATACTTGATTATTATTATGTGTGTTAACATTGCTAATTACTTAGCCTTATGCCTAAATTAGTAGTTATTCTTTGGATTTCTTTTTTTAAATTTTTCGATTATTATTATTTATTTTTATTTCCGCATATTATGGGAGTACAAATGTTTAGGTTACAATTATTTTATTATTAGTTATTGTTATTACCTTGGACTTCTTTTTTCTGATATGGTTTTAAAAGTATATATGTTGCTTTATATGTTTGCATTGTGTTCTTTGAACTATTTCTCTAATCACAAATTGCATTTATAAGAAATCATCGGCCAGGCATGGTGACTCACGCCTGTAATCCTAACACTCTGGGAGGCCGAGGCAGGTGGATTGTTTGAGCTCAGGAGTTCAAGACCAGCCTGAGCAAGAGCGACACCGTCTCTGCCAAAAATAGAAAGAAATTAATTGGACAGCTAAAAATATATATAGAAAAAAATTAGCTGGGCATGGTGGCACATGCCTGTAGTCCCAGCTACTAGGGAGGCTGAGGCAGGAGGATTGCTTGAGCCCAGGAGTTTGAGGTTGCTGTGAGCGAGGCTGACGCCACGGCACTCTAGCCAGGGCAACATAGTGAGACTCTGTCTCAAAAAAAAAGAGAAATCATCAGTTGTGAAAGACTTTATTTTTCTCCTCAGTGCTACTGTGGAATCATAGTGGTTTTTTGCTGTTCTGTTTTTCTTAGAAATTGTCATTTCCATAACTGTGAAATATGCTTTTTTTTTTCGTTTGGTGTTTTATTCATGAAGGGAAATGACCCATTTCTGATATACTGTATTTACTATAAATTTATTATATGTTGGTACATTGAAAAGGATAGCCATCTATTGTTACATTACTTCTAAAATTAGTTTACATGAAAATGCCAACTAAATTTAATATGGTAGAGTCAGATTTAATGTGATGCGGTATTTCTCCTGCATTTCTAAGTGTCACTATTTGAGAATCAAGGTGATTGAAGAGTTTCCATTTTCATCAGAAAGCTTCATACATAGAACAGTATTTTAAAAGCAATACTAATAATTCTGTAACAGTTTGGCTTTTACCTTCACAAATCCTCTTAGGTACCCATCTTTGCAAGTTTATAGTCATTTAACATTACATCGATTTTTATTAAGGGAAGAATGCAAAGTGTATTTTCCTTAAGTCTGTTTTGAAATGTTTCCTTAAATTGTATTTTAATTTTAAACTTAGTGAGATTCAGCTTTATCATGCCTATAAGAACTTATTTTACATTTTTCTTTCTCTCTCTATATATATTTTGACCATCCCTAGTTTCTTCTATTTTAAAAAGTAAGGATTGGGTTGTCATCTAAGCAGTGACTTAGATTAGAATATTAAGGAACTTAAAATTCCAAGTCTAGTTAATGTTGTCTTGTGTGTAACTTTATGCAGTCATTTAAATTATTTTTCTCTCAAAGTTTACCTGATGCTAGGCATTAATAAAGTCTACTACTAAATTTTATATTGACATCTAGTAAACATCATTGATTAGTATACTTGGAACATGTGTGTTATGTAGAGTTTAAATAGAAGAGGAATTAAAATATAGAAAAGGTAAGATAAAAGGACTAAGTATTATAAGAATGTATTAATATATATTTTCCCCTACGTTTCTAGTCGAACTTCGCCATGGGTCGCTTTCCCAGTACATGTAGGAAATGTTTCATGCTTGATTTTGGCTTGGCTCGACAATTTACCAATTCCTGTGGTGACGTCAGACCAGTAAGATTTTTCATATTATTATTAAATATTTGATAATTAACCTGTTATTTATAGTATCATACTTTTTAAAGAAATGCTAATTATGTATCGGAATGGATGTTATCCAAGAAATGGCAAATAGAGTTTATGATTAAAATATAGAATGAAATTAATACATTTTATTATTAAAATTTTTTGCTTTAAAAAATGTGTATTAACAGTAGATTTAGAGTGGTCTTTTAGTGAAAACACACACTGACCCTTTGGGATTAGGGGTCTTTTGCAGTATGAGGCCCTTTCTACATACTACAATTCTTCTATTTCAGTTATTACACTTTTCAACTCCAGAATTTCCATTTGATTCTCTTTATTGATATTCTCTATTTGATGAGACATTTTCATCATATTTTCTTTTACTTTTTTCCTCAAGCTTTCCTTTAGTTTTGTGAACATATTTATAATGGCTTCTTTGAAATCTTTTCCTGTTAAATCCAACATCTGGTCACTTTAACAGGCAGTTTCTGTTGCCTGATTTTTCCTCCCAACGTATGGGTCGTATTTTCCTGTTTCTTTGCATGCCTTGTGATTTTTTTTTTTTTTTTTGGAAACTGGGCATTTTATTTATTTATTTATTTTTTTGAGACAGAGTCTCA
Organism: Avahi laniger; assembly: GCA_963575035.1. Lineage (NCBI taxonomy): Eukaryota > Metazoa > Chordata > Mammalia > Primates > Indriidae > Avahi > Avahi laniger. The sequence continues at coordinate 20,692 of CAUYSK010102752.1, forward strand.
CTCTGTTGCCTGGGCTGGAGTGCTGTGGCGTCAGCCTAGCTCACAGCAACCTCAAACTCCTGGGCTCAAGCAATGCCTTAGCCTCCCGAGTAGCTGGGACTGCAGGCATGTGCCACCATGCCCGGTTGGTTTTTTTTTTTTTCTATATATTTTTAGTTGTCCAATTAATTTCTTTCTATTTTTTTTTTATTTTTTTTTTAGTAGAGACGGGATCTCGCTCTTGCTCAGGCTGGTCTCGAACTCCTGAGCTCAAACAATCCTCCCGCCTTGGCCTCCCAGAGAGCTAGGATTACAGGCATGAGCCACCGCGCCCGGCCTGAAACTGAGCATTTTAGATAACATACTATAGCAACTCTTAGGTACTGATCGCTGCTTCCAGGGCTTATTATTATTATTATTATTATTGTTTGTTTAGTAATTGACTGAATTATTTTATTGAAGTCTATTCTCTCCCCCTGACCCCTCATCTAAATACAGTGCTAGGTTTCTGTTATTGCTCCTCAGGGAGGCGCATCTTTGGCTATGCCCACAGTCACCCCGAGATGACAGTGATACTGGTAAGGCCTACTTCTAGTCTTCCTCTGACCACATCCAGCTGTTAAACTCCACTAATTCCAAGCTGATTGCTCTATTATTCATGACAATATTGTGGGGCATAAATTCCTTGACAAACTAATCACATTATGGCTCCTAAGATGGAATAGTTTCTGAGTTCAGTGTTTGGTATTTGTTCTGACCTCAGGAGAGCTCCTGCAGTGCTGTCTTTTCCTCCCTCTTCTCTCCTGCCTGACCTATAATGTAGTAGACTGTATTTTGATTAGATTCTTGAATCTCTTCCCAGTTCCCTTCACTACAACCTCTACTATTTTTGAGAGGGCTCTTAGGTTTGTTAAAAGAAAAACTTAGACAAATTAAATTTAACAGAGTTAGTTGAGCAAAGATTGATTCTTAAATTGGGCAGCTCCCAGAGCCAGAATAGGTTCAGAGTGACTCCAGGGCTGCCACGTGGTTGGATAACACTTATGGACAGAAAAAGGAAAGGAACATATGAAAAATGGAAGTGAGGTACAGAAACAGCTGGATTGATTGCAGCTGGGCATTTGCCTCGTTTGAACCTGTCTTGAACAGTTGGCGGCCTGTGCTTGGCCGAGACTTGGCTACTCCTTACGAGTGTGGGTTACAGTCTTTCTGGGTTACAGTTCACTATATATGGAGAAATCTTTAGGCCAGACTTAAAATATGTACAGGCCGGGCGCGGTGGCTCATGCCTGTAATCCTAGCACTCTGGGATCTGGGAGACCCAGGCGGGCGGATTGTTTGAGCTCAGGAGTTCGAAACCAGCCTGAGCAAGAGCGAGACCCCATCTCTACTAAAAATAGAAAGAAATTAATCAGACAACTAAAAATATATAGAAAAAATTAGC
>CAUYSK010102753.1:0-12915 GCA_963575035.1 Avahi laniger
TACCTCATTCTTCCATTTTTGTGATACCTCACTTCGGAGGTATCTATCCAGTAAAATATAAAAGGTGCTAGATTACCATCATTTTTTATAATTGAGTAGTATTCCACTGTATACATATACCATATTTTATTAATCCACTCAATAGATGTTTTTTTGAGAAGGTGTAAATTGACACTTTATCACACAGTTGAAAATTCCTTGAGTTAGTAATTTATTTATTTTTCGAGATGTTTTGACAGCAGTAATAGCATTATTTATTGAGTAAAACTTCTCCCATTTATTTAATATGTTATGTATATAGCTCTATTATTGAATGTTATATTCTGTTTTATTTGTATGTTTGGTATTTTTTAAAAGAGTACTTTTCTGCTTTAATTGCTATTATTTCAAAGTGTATATTGATGATTGGTTCTAGGCTCTGATCTTTCTATTCAAAAATTTTTGGTTACTTTCATAAATTTACATTGTCAAATGGACATTTTGTTTTCCATCTTAATAAGAACATTTAGGGCTTTGATTTTAAGTGTTTTAAATATACGCATTACTTTGGGAGCAATTAACAATTTTACAATGTTGAACCTTCATATCTATGAATATAGTTCAGTATTCTATGTCCTTCTTAATATATCATAAGATAATATTTATTACTTTATGTTTCCCTGAAAAGCTTTAATCATTTTTTCTATATAGAGCTTTGATGGAGTTACTAAATTTATACAGTTTTCTCCCTGCTCACTGCTCCCAACTGGGTCAATCCTGCAGGTCCTTCTTAATTTTCATTCATTTAGAGAAATAGTTGTTAGTAGCCAGTACTAACTAAGCTTCTGTTAAGCCCAACGACAATAGTGACCATTCTTTTCCTAGTGCCTAGTGATGTGCTTTTACTAAAGAAATATTATACATGAATGACTACATGGCAAATTAATGAAAGAGGGCAGAGAGCCCATATTCATAATGACATTCATCAGGTGTGCCATTGCTAAGGCAGATCAGCCCTGGATGTAAAAGGCAAAGCTAAATAGCACATCCAATTAACATAATAGGCAGACTTCCTTTCCCCATGTCTTAAGGAAAGGGTTGAATTTAGGTAATGTCACTTGACGAGGCTAGGGAAATCCCAAAGAATTTTTGTTCTGGGTTGAAACAAGTTCTGTAAGTCAGACTGTCCTGCAGTCTTTATTAAGAAGCTGAAAAGTGAAAATGTACAATACACAAATCAGAGGAAAAATCAATTAAAGGACTTAGGCATAAAAAAAATTACTACTTCAGACATAAATAACAACAACAACAAAAATAGCCTATCCAACAAGCTGAACCAAGATACCAAAATCAGATATTGAAAAACCATTTTTAAACTCACTCCGAAGGTCAGCAAAAAGAAAAACATTTAACATTTACAATTGGAGTTGAAACTTCAAAAAATCTGTCTGTGTATCTGTGCCTGTGTATTTTATGAATGGATATGGATGCTAAAATATTTCAATATATACTAAATATATTTTCTAGATATTTTAGATATTATCATCTTATCAAATTAAAAACAGGTATTCTTTCTTTAATTAATCTTAATACTATAAAAAGCAAGGATTGTTATAATAATAAAACTAAAAAGTATAAGGAATGGGGAATGCAATATCCAGAAAGTTTAGAGTGCCATAAAATTGGATATTAAAATTAACTTCAAAACATAAAATGAAAAAGCTTTTTCTGCCTTATTATATTTGCCATAAACATATTTAAACATGTACTGAGTAGTATATATAACCTAATTACAATTTTAAGTTTAATGAGGAAAATTAAATTATAAATTCAATCTTCTAAGTCCAAGGGAAATAAAACAGTTATTGATTTAAGGAATTAATTCAAAACTAACTCTGTTTTTCCTAAAGGAGAAAAAGCTTAGCATTGACGAAATCCTAGAAACATCTAGAAATGACTATTTTCCTGATAACAATCTTCAGATCCCTCAATAAATGAGAACAAAATTAATCTGTCATTTATTAAAACGACATGTATGCCTGTAGAACTTCCCTCATACACAGAATCTATATTTTTATAAATTGACATTTTTCCTCATCAATTTACTAATGATCAGCTGACAACCCTTTATAAGCAAGGAGGACTCTATGACTGAGGGCAGCAGTTCTCAGCCCTGACTTCACATTAGAATCACCTGGAGGGCTTTTTAAAATTATTAATGTCCAGGATCTATCCCAGACTAATTAAGTCAGAATTTTGGGTGGGGTCCAGGCATGAGTAATTTTCAAAATTTTAATTCCAACGTCATTCAAGATTGAGGTACACTGATCTGGGATAGGGGATACTTCAGGCACAGTCAGGAAAATCTTGACTGATGATAAGAGTCAGCTTCTCTTCCCTTTCCTCATTTTAGCTAAAAAGCTGGAACATTATGAATAGATGGTAAACTACCCACATGAATCCTTCCTCAAAGTAGCCCACTCAACACTGATTAGAATAATCAGTGCACTGATTAGAATAATTCATTCAATGAGTATTTCCTGAAGGCTTATTCTATCCCAGGTACTATTTTTGTGCAGGGAATTTAGTGGAGAACATACATAGTCCTTCCCTTTAGTGAATGCAGTCTGCAAGGGAAACGGTCAATGGAACTTTCAATGACAAGAAAGTTGCCAAGTTCTTAGTCCTCATGGATGTGGTCAGAAAGCAGCCATTTCAACATACAGTCTGTGTTAAGTACTGAAAAACTTAGGGTAAACAATCTTTGATGAAATAAGTGAGATTTTCATGAAAACAATAACAGAAGAACTCTTTTTTTGCTCTCTATTGTTTCTACCTTGTCCCACCAAACTGATCTCTTCTTTTACGACTTAGAAGAGGAAGAGTGGATAGTTGATGGGTAGCATTGGAGTGAAGGAATTTTTCACTTGTGGCTTAGTATAATCTTCTGTCTTTCAGTATTTCCCTAAAAGAGAAATATGCTATGTCTTGCTCTTGCTTCCACTTGGAAAAGTCACTTGATCAGGGCCAGCCCACCTTTTTGTACCAGGTTTGGACACACTTTTCTCTTCATCCTTTCTCTAAGTACTCAGCAAGTATGACACTGTGCAGTGTCTCTGTTCTGAGGCCCCACACTATACTTTACATGTACAACCACAGGTCTGGACCAGGGTAACACTGAGGAAGCCTGATGATGACTTTCTATTCTACCCATAGATTTTAGTTCAACCTTACCAGGAATTAAGCTAATAGCCTGATCATTTAATGCAATATTTGATTCTCAGCTCTCTTTTTTTGGTGTTATGCAGATTTTGTTGGGAGAGGCAGAAGAGGACAACATGATTAATCACTATCCTTAAAAGTTCATCAATAATAATATAAAGGAATTTAAATAGTCACAATCCTGGGGGGCGAAAAATGAAACATTAGTGTTTCATTAGCGTTTCATTAGTGAATCATTAGTGTTTCTACTAAAAGGTGTAGGAGACCAAATGACCTGATTGCAGATGACTAACCAAGTTCCTTAGATAAAATATTCTGGAGTGGAAAAGGCCAATTCATGAGAAAGCCAATATTGCAAAGTAATACTGGAAAACATATCCACCATCTTCTATCCAATTTTTGTTCACCGGAGAACGTACTGTTTTGTAAATTGATCACCCAATCAGACCTTTCTAACAGGAAGGAAATATTCTTTTAGATGTGAAATAGTTTTTTATTATTTAATATTTTTGTGGCTTGTTCTGAATTGTAAACCACAGAATCCGTCTCTGGATAAGGTTTTATTGTTTTTCAAGGGTAAAGGGGCAATGGACGCCTGGACTGTGCAAAGCCTAGGCAACAGGAGCCAAGCTTTTTTTAAGACCCTTAGACGCAGTGGGGTTTTTGGATAAACAAAGATGGAAAGAAAAAGAGGGAGAAAATATAATAAATACTCATTTAGCTACTAAACAAAATTAATCGTTTTGCAGTATTTTAAAAAATGAAACATTACTACAGTCGAACCCACCGTAGACCTTTCCTAATCACCTTATTTCCTTCCAGTCTTAAGAGTTGTATAATCAATCCCTTTCCACGTTTGTCAACTTTTACTAGAAATATTTGTATATCATGAAAATTGAGTCCTGCTTTATGTCCAGTAATGCTACCATAGTATGTACATGGTTCAGCAACTTGTTTTTATTACCACCCAATTTTTTTCCCAATCATATCAATATATGCAGTAATATTTTTAAAGTATTATATGGTTTTCTATAATTTTAGTATACTAGAGTTTATTTATTTATTTATATGTCTATTGACAGATTTCCAGGTTGTTTCCTTCCTAAAAGTTTTGTCCCACTTTGAATGATTGTATCTGAAATCTTTGAATAAGTTTCTTGGTGAACATGTAAAGGATGTTTCTGAGGTGGATGGGTGGGTAGATACACAGATGGAGTTGTACATTTTCAATTTCATTAGAGCTTTTCCTAATATTCTCATAAATAGTTAAAGCAGAAGTATACAAAACTTCTTGCTACCTCATACCTTTTTCAACACTTAGTTTTGCCAAAGTTATTAATACTTGTCATAATGGATATGCAATGTATTCCATTGTTTTCTCAATTTTATTTTCTGTTTAATAGTGACTTGAGCATATTTTTACAGCTTTATTAGCCAATTTGACTTATTTATTTGTGATTTGCTTTTTCATTTTTTTCTGCCAATATTTTTCTTAATTGTGTGTGTTTTTAATTATTAGAACTTTTTGAAATATATTTTTTAAATGTATCTATGATACAGTTATTTTCATTAGTTTGTTGCATATCTTTTAACATTATGCTATCTTATAGTATACCGGGTGCATCAGACCATTTAATTTGATTTAATCAAATGAATTTATTTGTCCCTTTCTGTTAGTGCTTTATGCTTTTATTCTTAGTTAAGAAATCTATGTCAACATTGAAGTCATAAAAATACTTCCAAATTTTCTTCATGATTTCATGGCTTTTTATCCCAAATTTTAGGTTTTTAATTAATTTGAAAATTTTATTTACTATAATGTACAGCTGGGAACCATTTACATTTTTTCCTCAGATGAACAGCTAATTATCTGTCAAACAATTCACTAAGCAGTTAAAGCCCTTTCTCCAGTGATTTGTACCACATTCTTTTATTTTTATAATTTGCATTTATAACCAAAATCTATTCCTGGACTTTCTCATTTGTATATTAATCTATTTGTTTCTTTCTGAACCTATACCAGACTGTTTGATAACTCTAGTTTATAATATGTCTTGGTATTTGTATTTTAAGTTTCCTGCCTGAGAAGTCCTTAATTAGTAGATTTTTTTTTTCAAGCTTTTATGTTTGCTTTTGAAATTACGGGAATTTTACTCCTTCATTCTTTTTATTTTAACTTAGTTTGTCAACCTCAGAAAAGTTTGATTGGAATTTGATTGGAATTATATTGAATTAATAAAATGAAAAAAGCAGATAAAGGCAGTTAGCGACAGTGTGGATTTTATGAAATTTTCTGGAGATATTTCATGAGAAAATTATTTGCCAGTAAATAATAAAGTTGAACATATTCATGCCTATGACTCAGCAATTCTATTTCTAAGTATAAGCCCCCAAAATATTGGTGCACATATGCAACAAATGACATGTCCAAGAATCTTCACAGAATTATTTATAATAATCCTCTGGAAAATGAAAATAACCCACAATTCAATCCATAAATAAGTAAATTGTGATACATATATATATATATATATAATAAAATACTATGCAATAAGGAAGATAAATAAACCACAACCACATTGCTGTAGTCAGTAATATGGATGAATCTCAAAACCATAATGTCGAGTAAAATAATATAGTAAAAAAGAGACAAACAAATGTGATTCCATTTATGTAAGGTTTAAAGACAAAAGGAGTCCATGGCATTAGAAGCCAAACTAGTGGTTATCCCTGTGCTGGAGGATTTAGACGCTGGAATGCTAAAATTCTGATCTGAGGTAGAGCCAAGGTGGCCACACCCGCCATGAACAAACTGCCTTCCATGAAATCGGTCCTTGGTGTCAAAAAGGTTGGCGACTGCTGCTTAAGCTACATACAAAGAATCCTGATTATAGTAGTTGCCTGTGAGAACAGTAAGTGGTTGGATTGGAGGCAGGATGAGAGAGACTTCACTATATAAATAAAAATAATATTCTGCCTTGAGAACACTGATAGTTTGGCAGTAACTTTCATTTTCCTCACAGGGTCCTTTAATTGATTAGGATCATTTCCATTTATTTTTCTCATCCATACTTTTTTCAGTCAGAAGAATAAGAAAGATACAGAGAGTACAGTGGTGTTATTCTTCAGAAATAGATAGCGATATCAAATGATTACACTGCTACGCTGTGATTTGCACAATTGCACTGATTTGAAATGGTATAATACTTCTCCATAGACAGATACTGCACATTCATGTTAAAGGTAAATATTTATTAGATTTCCAGTATCTGGAATGCGTTACTAGTAGATTGGTACATTGCATGCTGTTGACTTTGGTTTCACATTTTTATTTTTACCTCAGAATTTTATTTGGGAGTATCAACGTTCTAATGTGTGTGAATAATAATAATAATTACTATAATAGGAGTAATTTGAAGCTCTGGGAGATTCATTGAGCTCTTAAAGCAATATCATATTTTTTCAAGCCAGTTGGGTTTGGCAATTAAATTCAAATCTATAAACTACACTTTCTATTCTCTGAATAACAAATAGAATTGTTATAATTAAGTTAATGATCAGATTTGTAGCTACTTCAACCATCTGTATATGAGCCACAAATCCAGAAAGGAGCCTCTGGAAGAGATTTGTCATATTTTGCTTTACATGGGGGGGGCTTCACCTCAACCTGCTGCTCTCAGTTACTTATACATGACAATAGTTAAAATAGCTATCACTTGTGAAGTCCTTTATCACATTATAAACAGTGCTCTATGAATTTTATACATAAGCAGTGTTGTGTACTAAATGACCTCAGGAGCACTCTGGGTTGCAAAAACAATGACAGAGGAGAGAGTTTTCTCTGCTGCAGTCATTCTACAAAATCCCTGTCTCACTGTGCAGCTAGCTATGCCCTACCAAACACACTTCTCCAAAGGATGCCAAGAGGACTTCCATGAATTCCTGTTTCAAATACTGGTATTGCTCAGAGCCTCTTCTTTGACACATTATCTCATTTAAATCTGCATGGCAGCTTAATGATATAGTTGCTATTATCATTCTCATTTTACAGATGATAAAAGTGAATCTTACAGAAAAATATATACTTAGTAAAGATGACACAACCAGCTAATTATAGAGTCCATATTTGAACTGAGGCTCATCAGTTAATTCTTAATTTTTGTTTGCATGACTATTTTCATTGTTGTCATTTGTCTGTTATACATTATCAACACATCAGTATAAAACTAGCTGATAAGGAGATCTTAAGATGTCTACCAAAAATTAACCTTTTGAAATGAATATATATGGCACAGCTTTATTTCATGCTAACTCTTTTAAATATACTTGTTTAATTTTTAAATGCATTTGCTAATTTACAAATAACATAAAGAATGGAGTAGAAAGATTCTCTTGATAAATACTTCACAAGTTTCTAACTGTTCAGCTATAGCTACATTCTACATTATTATATGTGTAATAGAATACATTAAAAAAAAGCTGTCATGTTTTCGCACTGGTCTGGAATGTAACCAGAATCCTATACCAAACTCATTTTGCTTCTTTCTATGGACTGTCTACACATATTTACCTTCCTCATTTTGGATGTTTAGTAAATTTTTCTTCTAGACCATTGATTGCTGCTTTCCTGGATTTGACCTCAGGGTACCCTCCAGATCATAATGTTCAGTATTTTATCCCCAAACAAAACTGCATTTACTGTGGTTGGTCAGTAGATACAGGTATCCTCTTCCAAGACAATGTTTGACCACATAATGCAGAAAACAATGCTGCTCAAACTACAGCAGCTGGACTTGGAAACTCTCTGTCATCCACCGTATCCACCAGACCTTGCTCCAACTCACTGCCACTTCTTCCAGGCTTTGTATCACTTTTTGCAAGGAAAAATATTCCATTCCCAGCAAGTTGTGGAAAACGCCTTTCGCAATTTCATGGCCACTGACTCTTCAAGCGTCTTCAATGCTGGCATAAACAAGCTACCGTTAAGATGGCAGAATTGTCTTGATAGCTTAGGCACAAATGCTGATTAATTGTACTGCTTGTTTGAGATATAATAAACTTTTCATTTGAAAATATTTCATATTTAATGACCTAATATATACAGCCATGAATCCAAAGAGAAAACATTCGAAACATTTTTCAGAAATGTCACAGCCAAAAGCAGGGGTGACGTCAAAGTTTATTCCAGTATGGGTAGTCAAAGCAGGAAAAGGCATTCAGTACCAACTAGCAAATGTGCCACCAAACGTAAAATAACCAACTGGAAATCTTTAGGCAGGAGAATGGAAAGAGAAGAACTAGCTTGAGTTTATAGTAGTTAAGTAAATAGCTCAAGTAAGAAAAGCAGAAGAGAAAACAAAAGGCAGAACCCTGGGAGAAGAGAAGAAACTGGATTCAGGTCTAAAGAAACAATTTTTTTACAAATTTATAATAAAATAAACAAATATTCAATTTTCAAAATGGGCAAAAATTTGAACAAACATTTCTTCAAAGAAAACACACAAATGTCCAATAAGCACATGAATCATTACATAAGCATAATGAATCATTACAGAAATGTACAATAAAGCCCTAAGATACCACTTCACACCCACCGCAATAGATAAAATCAAAAAGACAAGTGTTGGCAAGAATGTAGAGAAATCAAAGTTCCTAAAACACACAGAGAGTTACCACACAACCCAGCAAATCCACTACTAGATATATACCCAAGATAAATGAAAACTATGTCCACACAAAATCGTGTACCTGTATATTTATAGAGCATTATTCATAATAGCCAAAAGGCAAAAACAACTCAAATGTCCACCAACCAACAGGTAAACAAAATGTGATACAACTATACAACAAAATATTATTTCTTAAGCAATGAAGGAATACATGCTGCAATATGGATGAACCTTGAAAACATGGTGCTAAGTGAAAGAAGCAGTCACAAAAGGCCACATATGTGATTCAATTTACATGAGAAATATAGAACACACAAATCTATGAAGGAAAGTATATTAGTGGTTGCCCTGGGCTGTGGGGATGGGAGGATAAGGAGGTGATAGATAAAGGGTATCGGGTTTCTTTCTAAAGTGCTGAAAATGTCCTAAAATTGACTACAGTGATTGCTGCACGTATCAGTGAAATACAGTAAAAATCACTGAATTTTTAAGTAGGTGAACTGTATCATATGTGACTTATATCTCAATAAGTTGTTAATAAAAAATAATAATAATAAATAAATAAACTTCACTTAGCTCAGGATAGGATGCCAATAACCTCAGCCCAGGAATCCCTTCTGCAACACACACCTTAAAATGAAACCCTTGGTGGCAGTAGTTCTCAAAGCAGTGCATGCTGGAATCAGGTAAAACACTTAAAAAAAATATAGATGTCTGGAACTAACCCCAGACCTCTGGATCAAAATCCCTATGAGGGTACACACACCTGCATTTTTTTGAAATTTCACAAGTTAAAAAAGAGGGTGGTGGGCTTTAATAGACATGTTGGAACCAAACTGGAAAATCTGAATATGGTCTTTGTATTAGATGATACTAATAAAATGATGTTAAACTTCTTAGATCTGATAACATATTACAGTTAGTTAGGAGACTGTCCTCTATCTTAGGAGAAATAGTTAAGGATGAGGCATCATAATTAGTCTGTGACTTGCTTTAAAATGCTTCAGGGGAAAAAATTATTAATACACAAACACAGATAAATATGGCAAAATGTTTACAAATTGGTCAATCTAGGTAAAGCTTATATGGGTGTTAATTGTACCATTTTTTTCAATTTTTCTGTTAGTTTGAAATTTTCAAAATAAAAAGTTGGGGGGGTAGGGGAGTTCCACAAGTGATCCTGATTCTCTCCATGGCCTAAGAGTCACAAACTTCAGGTGTTATCAGGAAATCCTTTGATCTAAAAATCTGCTTCCACCTACTGCTGTGGTCCCCAACCCCCAGGCCACAGCTGGTACCAGTCTGTGGCCTGTTAGGAAGCAGGCAGCGCATCACCACCTGAGCTCTGCCTACGCCACCCCACCCCACCCCCTTGTCCATCAGTGGAAAAATTGTCTTCCGTGAAACTTAGGAACCGAGCCACACAGCAGGCAGACTAGCGAGTGAAGCTTCATCTGTATCTACAACCACTACAGCCACTGCCCGGCTCCCCATCGCTCCCTTGCATCACCACCTAAGCTCTGCTGTTCCACACCCCCACCCATGGAAAAACTGTTTTCAATGAAACCGGTCCCTGGTGCCGGAAAGGTTGGGGACCGCTGACTACTGCATGAATACACACTCTCCCATTCCCACTTCCCAGGATGAACGAACTGACAAAGCTCTCTACTCCATATATGTTGACTCAAAAGGCTTATGATCCCAAAGTATAGATGAGATTATATTTTAATGGGACAAGTTTCTATTATTGTACCCTGCCAATTACTAATGTGCCCTGTCCTAAGGATAGGGGGAAGAATGTGAGACCAACAGAAAGTCAGTGGGTGCATTAAGTACAGAGGCAGGACCACTGAGGGTAAAAGGGTACAATATGCAATAACAGGCAGAAAACAATCCGCCCAGACTACACAGCTTAACCTTTGTAAGACCCTGCCTATCACACAAAGCTTAGACAAAGAAAAGGCCCATTTATATATATGTATATATAAAAAATATGCCAAACATATTCCCTATCCTCATGTACTAAATATGTATACCACAGAGCTGTACACCAAAACAGAACTTCACAAGATTTAGAATCATTTCCATAAAAAGAAAGTTCTTTCCTAGGAAATGTATCCATTAAAATTAAAACCATATTGAATCTTTCCCTTGATTCTCACTACATAATTAGTACCAGTGACAGTGACAGCATGGCACAGCAAACAGAGTATATTAATATTAAATTAAAATTTCATTCTTAGCTCGGTGTGGTGGCATGTACCTATAAGCCCAGCTACCCCGGAGGAGAGGCAGGAGAATTGCTTGAGCCCAGGAGTTCAGGGCCAACGTGGGCAACATGATAAGACTCCTTTTCAAAATAAATTAATGTCACTCTTGTTCTATACTTCACTTTAGGAAATTAAATTCTCCAAATCCTAAAAAGGAAGAACAATATGTGGCAATGACAAATGACAATCAAGGATTTGTTCACAGAGCAAGTCACCATCGTTACTAACACTTACCAAGCCAGCTGTAAGAGAAGGTGCAGACTGCCCAAGGGTCTGGTTTCTCATTCGAACCAGGTTTGATGCTTCTCCTGAAGACTGCCAAGTCACCTGTCCCACACTGCTATGTACACTGCTGGACAAAGGGAGCAGCTGCTTACCTTCAAACACAAGGTTTAGAAAATATACATGTAATTATTTATTGATAAATGGAAAACTACAAATACAATGATATCAAGTGGATAAAATCATACTGACACAAAGTGAAGTTCCTCCATGTTCACTTTAGAGTCTACGCTCCTTTAAAAGTTCCAGCTGTCTTGGTGATGGGGAGAATTGCAAGTGGAATATGGAAATGAATTAATGATTTTAAGTGCTCTTTAATATCCACCACCATGCCAGCCTCCCACCCTGACACCCAACCTAGCAGCGTAGGAGTCTTCCAATCCCTCCAGCCTTAGTTTCTCACCAACTTAGTGCAAAACAAGTGGTACTGACAAGTACCATTCCCAGATAAGTTTGGCCCTTAGATTTCAAGAAAGCGAACAATGAATCTACACTGTTCTCACCAGACTCCACATGCTCAGTCCAGGTTTACTGACTGCCTTAATCTCATTGAAAGACTACATGAGAGTCACTTACAAAGACTGAATGTGGAGAACTGCAATCACTGTATTTATTTATTTATTTTTGCATTTACCGTTTTTATTTCGTTATGCAGAAACATACATTCACCACGGGCTGTGATGCAGGTGACAATGTAATGGAGAATATATTTTTTTGAAGGCTATTTATAACTAAACATTAAATAGTTTTAATTGCAGTGGAAATTCTGTACAGTTTAAGGCCTGGCTCTGAACTAGGTTGTAAATATGGACCAGATTTAGAAATAATGCAATCACATTCTAACTGAGGTCCAAGCCCCATTTCTCCCCTTTCTTCACACCATTTTTTACACTGTTGCTAGTGATCTAACCAAAATAAATATGGTCCTTTCATTCCCTTCCCTAAAACCCTCTGATGTCCTTTAATATTTTGAAATTAAAAAAAAAATTACAAAAAAAAAAAACCTCTGATGGCATCCCACTGTTTAAAGAATTAAGCCAAGCACTTTAGGTTACTAAAAAGAGCCTCCATAAATCCAGATTATCTTTTGGGCCTCACCTCCTTCCACTGTTTTCTCCTGTCATTCACTCGCTCAACTTCAATATTATGCTTTGTGTTTTCACTTGGCTTAATCATGATCACCCAATTCTTGAAAATTCTTCCTGTGCCTGAAAATCTTAGTCATGGAAATATCCACTATAGTAAAGATGTGAGCGAAAGGGTTGTGGGTGTTTTTGCTGCAAACAAAATAAAATACAGGCTGGGCGTGGTGGCTCACACCTGTAATCCTAGCTCTCTGGGAGGCCAAGGCGGGCGGATTGTTTGAGCTCAGGAGTTCGAAACCAGCCTGAGCAAGAGCGAGACCCTGTCTCTACCAAAATTAGAAAGAAATTAATTGGACAACTAAAAATATATAGAAAAAAAATTAGCCGGGCATGGTGGCACATGCCTGT
>CAUYSK010102754.1:0-30337 GCA_963575035.1 Avahi laniger
TGCCCTTCCCTCCCTTTAGTGCTCCCCGTGTCCTTTAGTTGTAGATTCGCCCCCCATCCCCCTAATCCCTGGAGAGTATTTCTGCCATGTGATCACCCTAATGTTGATCAGTTAGTACCAATTTGATGGCGAGTACAAATGGACCCCTTTCTTCTGCTCTTGTGGTGCCTCACTTTGGATGATGGGCCTAAGTTTAGTCCAGGAAAGTGTGAGAGGAATGTAGCATATTTATAGAACCCCATGAGGGCCATTAAACTACATTATGCAAGTGGACTTCAGTAGACTGTATGATAGTGTCATGGAGGGAGAACTGCAGTAACTGTTGAGCTCCACAGATGTTTTAAGTTACAGCTAAATCATGGAATATAATTTTTAAGATAGTGGAAGGTAATTACACTAAGTGTCCAAAGGAGATGAGATTCTGTGTGTTATATATTGCAAGTTGGACCCCAAAGCACATCTAATATTATTTTCACAAGGAAAGTATGCTCTTCTTTCAGATATATTACAGTTACAGCTTGAAATGTAATGATAGACTTGTGTGATTGGAGGAAGATAGGTTATACTTAAAAAAAGGGAAAAGGCATTTTATACAAAGCTCTCTAAGAAATAATACTTATGGGATTGAAAAAGATAGCCTTTAGAAGTTCTATAGTTTTAAGCTAACATTTAGGTTTGTAATTCATTGTGAATTTATTTTTGTATGTGCTGCAAGGTAGTGATGTAGGGATTTTCTTTTTTCTTTTTGTTGTGTTTTTGGTGTTTTCCACATGAATAGCTGTTTGTTCCAGCCTATATAGGGTAGAAGGAAAGATCACCATTTCTTCATCGATTTTCTTTTGCACCTTTGTGAAAGCTCAGTTTCCTATGTGCGGATCTATTTTTGGTCTATACTTTGTTTCACTGATCTATTTTTATGTCAATAACACACGATCTTGATTACTATAGCTTTATAATCAATTTTGATAGCAAATAATATTAGTATTTTAAGTTGTTCTTCTGTCTCAAAATTCTTTTGAGCCATTTTTTGAGATAGAAGAACTATCCTAGGGAGAATATATAGTAAAGTCTTCTCTTTCATGCATTATACCGGTAAGTTTTGTCTATGCCAATTATATGGATCTTCTTAAAGAAAAAGCATTTGATTTCATTGATTCTCTCTACTATTTTCTGATATTTGTTTCATTTTTGTCTTCTCTGTTCTCTGTTATTTCCTTTTTATGCTGCATATTTGTTCTTCCTTCTCTAGTTTCTTAATGAGAAAGCTGAAGTTATTGATACAAATATTTTTCTAATGTAGGTACTTATTGCTATAAATCTCACCCCACCCTCTACCATGCCCTATGTTAGCTGCCTTCCGAAAGTTTGAATTTGCTGACTTTTTTTCTTTAGACAAAAAATATTTTTAATGTCTTAGTTTTGGATTTTATTCTTTGATACATGAATTCTTTAGAAGTGGGTTATTAGTTTCCAAATATTTAGGATTTTCTAAAGATGTTTCTAGTATTGATTTCTAATTGAATCAATACTAGTAGAAAATACTTTTTATGAATTGAATTATTTTATGTTTATCAAAATGTGTGTTATGATCCAAAACGTGCTCTATTTTGGTAATGTTTCCTGTGCTCTTGAAAAAATGTCTATTCACCTCTGATTGAGTAGGACATTCTAGAAATGTCACTTAAAGTTGGCTGATAAATTGTTTAAATATTTTGTAACCTTACTGATTTTCTGTCTGCCTGTTCTGCCAATTATTGAGAGGGAGTATTAAAATATTTGAATAGAATTATTGATTTGAATATTTTCCCCTATAGTTCTATTGGATTTTGTTTCATATATATCAACTCTGTTATTAGGTTCATAAACTGAAAAATTCTTAGGTCCTTTTGATAAAGTGACTCTCTTAAATTTGTGTAATCACTTTGTCTATATATAGTAATATTTTTGCTGATATATACTTTGATATTAATATAGTCATTGCAGTTTTATTTTGTTTAGTGTTGTCATGACATATCCTTTCCCAACATTTTCTTTTTAGCCTATTTTGTGTATTTGCATTTAATATAGTTCATCACTATTTTTTTAACATGACAATCTCTGCCTCTCAATTTGGGTGCCTAGACCATTTACATTTAATGATACGGTTGATACGGTTGATACGGTTAGGTTTACAATTATTATCTTGCAATTTCTTTTCTAATTGTCCCATTTGTTCTTTGTCTCTCCTATCCTTTCTTTCTGACTTCATTTGAAATAATTGATTTTTTAATGATTTAAATATTTTATCTTTATTCTGACTAATTAGCTATAACTCTTTTATCACAGTCCCACTTTAAGTGATATTATGCCACTTCATTAAAAATGTTATAGTCATAAACTTTCATTTCCTCACCTCTCAAATATTATAATAGTGTTGTCAGACATTCCAGTTTTACTTTATACTATAAATACCATGATACATTGTTATTATTTTATATAAACAATTAACTGGCTTTTTAAGGGATTGAAATAATAAGAAGGAAAACTGCTTATGTAGCTCCTGTTCCCAGCTCTTCATTCCATTGTGTAAAAACGGTGCTCGTCCCTGTCTTTGTTCCTCTGTACATAAAGTGTTTATTTCTTTGTCTGCTCATAAGATTTTTTTTTGGGATTTGAGTGTTTTGATTATAATATACCATATGAGTAGGTTTTGTTTGTTTTTTTATATCTCTCGTGGTTGGAATTTGTTGAGTTTCTTGGATCTATTGGTTGGTGATATTCCTCAAATTTGAGAATTTTTAGCCATTATTTCTTCAATCATCTTTTTCTCCCACCTGTTTCCATTCTCAGCGAGTCCAAGGGCATCTACATTAATCCATTTCGAGTTGCCCCACAGATCACTGATGCTCTGCTCATTTTAAATTCTCTTTTTTTCTTTCATTTTATTTAGTTTCTTTCCCAATGCCTTTAAGTTGGCAAATATTTTCTTTTTCAGTGTCTAAACTGAAATTAACCTCATTCACTGATTTTTTTCACCACATACAGAGTGTTCATCTTTTGAAGGTCAACTCGAATTTTCTATATGTCTTCTAAGTCTTTACAACGTTTTGAAAAGATTTGAGAAAATTGAGTACAATTTGAGAAAATGTTTTTGTCTGCTAATTCTGACATCTGTGTAATATCTGGTTGCTTTTGATTGGGTAATATTTTTCTTCATTATGTCTCATATTTTCTGCTTCTTTAAATGCCTGGTAATGTTCTATTGGCTCCTGGACATTATAGATTTCGTCTTCTTTGGTTACTGGATATTTTTGTATTTCTATAAATATTCTTGATCTTTATTCATGAGGCACAGTTATGTTACCTGGAAACAGTTATGCCCTCTCTGGTCCTGCTTTCGAAGTGTTCTAGGTGGGCGGGAGCAGTGGTCAGTCCATGGCTAGTCACTCCCTCACTCAGATGAGACCTTCCTGAGTATCCCATCCAGTGCTTGTGCTTCATGGGTTTCTGCAGTCTGTTTTGGTGAAAACGGGCACTATTCCAGCTTTGAACGAGTGCCCAGCACTGTTACTATGAATCCTTTCTGGGGATTCTTTCACCAGCCTCTGGTGGGTTCTTCCCTAATATGTTCTGCATATTCTGAAGGGACCTTATGCAGGTCTCCCGAGGACGACTTCCATGCGTCCCCCTCCTCTTTGGTACCTGGTTATGCAGAGCTGTAGCCACCGTTGCCCCCCTGGGTGCTCAGCTGCATCTTTTTAACTCGAGGAGTCCGAGTTCCACTCGGGATCTCCCGCCCTGCACGCTGGCCTGAAAATGCTCCAGGCAGTACGCGAGGACAGCGACACGGCTCGCCGGCTTTGCTCTCACATCTCGGGGGTCTTCCTTGTCTGATGTCCAGTGTCTTGAAATTCAAAGTGTCGTATAGTTCATCTCCTGTGCAGCTATTTTGCCAGAGGGATAAATCTAGTGTCTGTTGCTCCATCTTGTTTGGAAGTGAATTCCTCAGAATAAGTATACTTTTATGACCAAAATCCTACCATTATACATGGTTATTAAACTTAAATTAGAAATTTTCAAAAAAAAAAGATAAGTAAACATGTTTTTATCATACATTCTAAGAAGTGGGACATGTAAAATTCCTAAAAGGAATTTCAAATTTCAAACAATTGCTTTTCTCCTCAGCTGAGGAGCACTTGTACGGTGCCCCTGTTATACCAAACCTATTACTATACTTGTGCTAATACGGTGACACTGCATCTCCTGTTTTTCATTACTATTTTGGTGTATATCATGCCTCTTTGTGAGATTTGACACTGATTAGTATTTCCTCCTAATTTTTCTTAGCCAGAGCTTGGAAAACGAATCTCCTGCCAAGCCCTATGTGTTCCTCTGTTCCAAGCATAGACATGCCTTGTAAATATATGTAAAATACATATTTTCATAGCTACTGCCTTTTATATTGACCTATAGGTGATTCAAAACAAGGAACTATTCTAGAGAATCAGATTATATGCAAACCAAGCATTTCCTGCCCATAATATTCGTGTTTAGATTGTTTGGTTTGCGATCCATTTAATTAATCTCTTTAATTAAAAAAAATAAATTAAAGGTAAGTGGAGGGTCACAGTTGCCAAACTCCCGGTGAGAGTTTCCTTCCAACACCTGAGTCACTGGGACTCTGTTCTGCTTGGTTGCCCTGCTGGCTGTTGTGGAAACTTTAATGGTGCTGTCTTATGCAAAGGGTGCACTGTACAAGTAAAACAAATAAAAACGGGGAAATGTACACTTTGTACCTGGAAAGGTCGCATGAGCTGGCACCAAAGACGTGGGCTGCAATAACAGGAGAAGGGAGCTGGGCGGTGGAAGCATGCAGGACTCGTTTCGGAGCAGAGCCGGTCGACTGAGCGCCGGAGTGATTTAGTGCGCCATCCATTATTTCCTGCTTGTCATTTAAGCAGGCTATCTGTATGCGTGGTGGGACCAAGAGGGCAAAGAGGAGGTGGACGGCATGATTTATAGGGGAGGGCAAACACCTGTGGGTTCAGCAGCTCAGAAATTAGCCACAAGTAGCATATTAGTGCAGCTAATCAGGCACGGTTCAGTATTTCGGTTTCTTGATTTGTCCATAAATAAGCTTCGATGTGGCTACCCCGAGGCCTTCTGGTGATTAACTGCCTTGACCTACAGTAACACACACAGATCCGGCAGCACAATGGGGTTTGCAGTTGCGCGCTGTAACCGTGTGATTTTACGCTTGCACGTTCCTGGGCAGAAGGGCTGCGAGTTGTGAGAACGTATCAAGGAGTCTTACCCAAGTACTTAGCAATCAATTTACTCTTCATGCCTGTACTCCTGTTATTATGTTGACAACTCGTGGGCTCAACCACCCTGTGACCAGTCACCGACCATAAAATATTTTCTACCTTTGTATCTGTTGCAGAAATAGAAGGAATTCTTATCCTAGGATGTGTACGTGTTAATGTTGCCACGTTTGTTGAAATTCAAATTCTTTGTTTTATGTTTTTTGTAGTATTTTTTGCATGTGGGAGCCTTTTTCACTGGCTGGTGTGTGTTGGTGTTTATCTGCAGGGTCCCCTCATATGACTTCTATTTGTAGGGATAAGGCCAGATCATTTTATGCTCAAAATAAAAGTCAACACAACTGGACAATGTTGTCATGGCCCTGTTAAAAATCTGTTATGAGTCCATTCACCAGATAGTGCTCCTTCCTTTGATCTTAGAGAACAGAGAAGAGGAGTAGTAAAAACCAAGCTGCCAGGACCCTGGGGCAAATAATCTCTGAGCATCAGTGAAGGACTTGATTAATTATGAGAACAAGACAATTGATCTAGGTGACCGACATTGTGAAATTTTACAGGTAAACACAGACACTCCAAAGCAAGTAACAATTCACCAGGAGAGCCAATATATTTCCATATTAGTAAGGCAATTTCTGAATCCCCTAGTCTGTTCTATGTAAGTTATATTACTGCTGAAATTCTTTCAGCCGCGTAAGAATCCAGTTATGTTGGGAGAGTCATTACTTTGCCTTGTTCTGAAGGCTTTCCCTGGCTGATTCCAGAACATTGTATGGTTTGGGAAGAAAGGAAAGGAATGATCACACCGCTTGCAGATTCTAATTCTTAGAAGTGTGTGAAACATACTATTTCAGTTAGCAGTGGATAGGGCAATGAAGTGTATTACAGAGTGCTTAGAACCCATAGTTAGAATGTGGAAATAAAGAGAAAGTAAAGATCAAAAGCACGGTTGTGAAGGAGCTACCCATAGGATTTGGTAAACAGGTGGCATTTTGGGTGCCAAAGGGAAGAAAAGCCAGAAATACTGCAAGATTACAAGCCTGGGAGAGTAGAACCACTTCTGGAAATGAAAACGTTAAGAAGTGGTCACTGAAAGATAGTAAACTATTTTAAGCGTATTTCCATGTGTGAGTTAATAAATTCAAGAGAAACCCAGCTGGGATCTGAATGCTCAACCTACTCTGTTGCGAGAGTTACATTTTAAACCAAACAGGACTCTTTGGATGATACCCCTTAAGGCAAGTACAGTGTCACATGAATTGCAAATACTAACCCGCTAATAGCTTTCCCAGGAGCTTGCTTCCTGTTAGAAACCTTTCAACGGCTTCATCCATTTATGTGTGGAAAAATCTTGCGGTTGCTGGTTGAAGCCCTGGGTCGAAGTGTTTCCACAGTACTGCCGGTATGTAAGGAGCATGGGCCCGGCCCCTCGGCTGTTTGTCACATTCCCCGTGACAGTGAGCAGTAACCTTGTGCCCCAGCAGCCTTGTCAAAGACCCTGCCAGTGCTGGGGCTGGGAGCTCCTCAGGGACGCACCTTTGGCCTCTCACAGGTCGTGAACTTCCTTCAGCCCAAGAGTCCAAACACCGATGCCCTACGACAGAAGCAGGTGACAGAGGTGACCAACAAATATTGCTGTCCCTGAAATAATCACTGGCTTCCTCACAATCACCTAATCCCCCGGACTCATGACTGTGCCTCTGAGTATCCCTGTGGGGCTGTGTCAGTAGTTCCTGCCCGGGGACCTAGAGTGGGTGTGGTAGGCCACTTCTAGGTTGATGCAATTAGCAGTGGGTGGGCCTTATCCATGCTTTAGCCCCCACACACCCTGCACCCCCAGGCCTCCAGGGACTCCAGCATGTGAAGCTTCCACGCACTTGTAGCCCGAGTCCCTGCACCACCACTTGGTGGAGACACTTTTGTGGGCCACCAGGTCCCCACTGGAACTGTGTGACTGTTAGCCGTGGCTCTGTGCTTCATGAGCCACTGAGGTATTGGGGTCGTATGTCACTGAAACTTACCTAGTCTATCCTGATGGATACAACTGCTTTCCAACTGGGTAACACTAGGCACTGTCCCTATCTGCACAGTGTTCAGAGCAGCACCAGTGGGGTTGAATGAACGAATGCATGGAAAATACTTACAAACGTGCATGATGAGCACCCAAGAAACAGCAGTGGTTGTAATTATCACATACAGAATTTAGTTTCTATATGGATTTACCAAGAACCGCTTAGATGGGAAAGCACTCCTCATTTCTCCAGTGAACAAAGGGAGCGTTCTTCCCAACATGACTTTTTAAGATGAAAAATATCACAGATGATTCCCCTTTGGTCTTTCTGTTCCCCTCTCATGATTATTATTCTGGGATGATCGACTAACATAAACCTGTTTCAATTGTGTAATATTTTATATCCTATGATTTGGGAGAACGTTCATTTCCCATCGAAGCCGTTTAAGAAATTCGTTCCACCAGGGACACTAACTGAAATTTGTTTGAAAGACGGGAGAAAAAAAAGCCTCAGGTCTGTTGTAAACTTCATTCATCCTAGGAGATCAACTTTAGCTTACAGTAGTTTCAATTAATTCCTAATTACTTTTGTGTCATCCGTATATACGAGGAGACGCATGAGGAGCACAGAATACTAATTTCTAACGCTGTTTCTTCCTCAGAGTTGAAAGAAGACTGTGCTTATTCGGAACGCTACCGTGGTGGGAATCATCATTAGTGATTCTTTGCATCTGTGTTTGTCTACCTCTGAGGGCTCCAGATAACACATCCTTCACATATTTAAAGAAAAGAGAGATTAAAGAGGAGATCTTCCCTTTTTTTCTCATGAACATCACATGTTTAAATATTTAGGAAGATGTGATTTCACATAACCAAGAAAAGCGTCTCTGGAATTACTGACCGTTCCCTCGCTGTGAAGGAGTCGACGGGACACACGGGAACATCGGCGCGTTCCAAGGACCGGGAACACTCCCGGCTCTGACGGCGGCTCCTGTGCCTGGAGGGGCGGAGGGGACCCCGCAGCTGACGCTGGGCTTCCTCGCAGCCTCCGCCGCCCCTCGGGAGCGAGCACTTAGGAAGGAAGAGGGGTGGGAGCAAAGGAAGTCTTCTGTTCAGAGCGCCTCTCCACTTTATTTTTGCAGAGGAAGCTCAAATCGAATTCCGCCTTTTTATCAAGGTGGAAAGAAGAAGGTCACTCTTGGCACTCCTGTTATAAGCTCCTTGACGTGATAGAAGCTGTGACGAGAACAGGCTGGTTTCTGCTGGGACCGAAACATAACGGGACCTTCTCTCTCAGGCCCAGGCGAGGGGTCAGTATGAGCCTCGATGGTTCTTTTGTACCCGTTTGATCCCGGACACTTGGGCAGGTGCTCGTGCGGGTACAGCCATTGTGTCGCTGCCGGTCGGAGAAAATACCAGCTGCTCTTGTACATTTAGCTTTAAAGTGGAGACATTTCTTTGCCTTTGGTGGTATTTTAAAATACATTTCCTAGTAGTTACCATATAGCACATGGCTTCTCCATATGAAGCTGTTAAGTCACTAACAAATATTCTTCGCACATATTCGATCCATATTGTCTCTCAAAAATAACCTACTCTGTTATTTATTTTACCTTCCCTTTGAGAATCCCTTATCGTTAGTTGTAAAATATTTTATTTGCATTACGGCGGTGATGAATAGCTTTATCTCTGAAATCCTAAGCCCTTTTTCTCTGCCGCATAGTCATTTATAGAGTCATATATCAAGTTAAGGCTTTTCCTAAAATTTTTATCACCAAAGATAAAGCTTTATGAATACAGAATAGGGCTTTTTAATAATAGGTAAGCGTAAAAATATTTTCAGAAACAGGATTCTCATATTTTTCATTCTATTTAGGTCTTTTTTTTTTTTTTTTTTGCTAAGCCCAAATTACCCTTTCTGACCTTCCTGCTTACAACCTGCTCTTTAGAATCTATCTGAGCAGGAATCACACCTGTTTCGATCACCCCTGTGTCGCAGTCCCTCCTTCAACCACGCGGCAGTTGCAAGATCATAAGCCACATGTTGAAAGTTGTGGCAACCCTGAAATAAAGGGGTCCTGAATTGGAAATCCGCAACTTTGCAGCTCAAGAAACTGAAGTTTGGAAGACTATCCGCCTTGCTTGAGGGCACAGGGTGTGAGCAAGAAAGGTGGCTGAGGAACCAATGGTCCCCCCCCAGGTCGGGCAGGCGAGCACTGTGATGTTAGCGCAGAAGGGAAGGCGCAGGCGTTCCAGTGAGCCAGGTGCGGATTCCAGTCCGACCAGGGACTCTGTGAGCACAAACCCCTTTGTTCTCTAAGTCCTAGTGATTCATCCGGTAGCAGTTCCAACCTGGCAAGGCTGGTAGCAGGATATGGCAAGGTGAGACCTAAAAGACATTTTTCCATAATGCTTGTTATATGCCATTGCTCAAAAATAAATTCCTTCAGCTTACCTGTTCCTCCTTTCCTCTTACTAAACTACAGTGATGCAATAGATCCATCTGCTAGTCACAGGTGGTAATTGGGGGGCGGGAGATCTGGCTTTTGAGAATCTTCCTAATTTTACTCTTCAATATGACCTGAACTATTGCCAAACATTTTATATAATGAAATGTGTTTATTGAACACAGCACATGTTACTGACCCTCCCTGTGGCAGATGTCCCCTAAGATGGTCCCAGCAATCCCCACCTCCTCCTCTTGTGTCATCACCTCCCCTCAGACATGTGATGGCCCTATGGATTCAGTTCTTAGGATAATAAATCATATTCTAATAAATATTAGGATATGCAAGAAGTGATGGGATGTTGCCTCCAAGACCAGGACACAAAAAGACGAGGGCTCCCATCTTGAGTCCTCCCTGGACCCCCAGGTGCATGCCATGCAGACACTCCGGCAACCTGCGGTGCACTTAGAGGTGGGTGGTGCAGTCCCAGAGGGGCCCTGAGACGACTGCGGCCCCGAATGACAGCTTGGCTGCAACTTCATATGACGCTCAGAGCAGAGGACCCGAGTAAGCTACGCCCGTTTCCAGACACTCCGAAACTGTGCAACACTAAATATTTGTTTTTGGGGGGCCTCTACATTTTGGGGTAATATTTTACACAGCAATGGATAACTAACAATACACAATTCTGTAGCAAGTTAGAAACCTATAGACTAGGGAAACATTTTTCTCTGTAGATTGCTGTCAATTATTTTTTTCCTTCATTTTAGAATAAAGCCAAATTTGAATATATACAACGCTGAGATAGCAAGATTAAAAATATCCACTCTTAAGAGGTAAAGTCATAGTAGACTAATATGATAAAAGAAACAGTGTAAGCTATGAACCTAGCTTGATAAAACTGATACCACGTATACTGGTTTCCAAAATGCAGACTAGGTTAATATCATTAGGACACTCCACTGTGTCATCACTGCATTCAATCGTGTGATTGTTCATTCATTTGCTTGGTAGACATTGATCAGACACCCCACTAGGTATCAGGCTGTACAGCCATGAAGATGTTTAGGGCCAGAATGTGCCCTCAATAAAAAGATAAAATAAAAATCTTTTTCAAAATATAAAAAGATCATAATTGACTCCTTTCTTTTGTGTTTTTAGCCTGTTCCAACAACTCGTGAAAATCCTCCGACAAGTTTGATAGGAAATTTTAGTTAAGGATTAGCACTTTGAATCATGAAACTATCTAGCTTGACTAACAAATGAGAATGGCCCAGTGACAAACATCTTATTTAAAGTAACTCTTTTATTTTAGCCTAAAGGAGGTTTTATATCTCAAGTACAGACAACTCAGAATGGCTACATGAAACCAAGGACTGGTTGGAAAAAAACACAAAAAGGGAAAAATAATTTATTGTGAGAACCCTGGACTGATATCTGATGATGCTTGGAACAGCCCTTGAGATGTCAAAGATGATAATACAGTAACAACATTTGGGAAGTATTTCTAGTCTCACACTTAGCCTTTTGGCAGGAATTTATTAAGACAGAATAAGCCTGTGACTTTTCAATTCCGAGTACAATTTGTTTCTCTAATGCATCTGCAGAAGTAATGTGTGATGGAATTTTTCCTTCCCCAGCCCCGCCAGTGTGGACGATGATATGCTGTAATAGGTTCTCACAGGCCATATCTCAGCAATAAAAAACACAACACATGTACATCTGTGGCCCAGTGTCAGTGCCCTAAATGTACATCAGAAATGCATTAAATCTTCTGATTGCTATTCTGTTTGTACAGCTTGTTGGTTCAGATTTTTTCCTGTAATGTACTCTGCTGATTACCTTGAATTATTGGGATATCCTTGGTAGAACAAGCACACCTTGTTCAGAAATACGATCACAGAGATGTGGCTTGAGCCCTCCTGGAGTTAAGAAAAAGAAATACTTCTTGGAAGTTAAAACAGGTAACTATGTGCTTACTTAAAATCCCATCTCAAAAGAATTTTTGCTTTCAGGAAATCTCATCAGCATAACCTTCCCAGAAAGCTCAATAGATTCTGCATATTTGTTGCACTGTGGGTGGATTCACGTCTACGTAGACTTCCCTACCGAAACGGGAGGAGGAGGGAAGACTGTCTGGGTTGGCCTGTGCTCCAAGCAGGAAAAATGCCTCTTGGCCTTTTTCTGCACGACGTGGAAGGGTATGCAAATACACCTCAACATAGTAGACTTCAAGGGTGAAAGTTGGAAATGCTTTTTAAAGATCTAGCAGGGTCATATTAGCAATGGCTCACATAGAAGTTGAAATAATATAATTACCAGCAAGAAGCGCGCACCTTGTGTGTGTATTTAATGTGTATCGCACAATATCCTTGAGGTTGGTTTTTGATTAGTGAAAATAGGTTGATCTGATGAAACTACAGACCTTTGTTCCTTTTCTCTTCTGCCCAGTGGCATGAATCTGTGAAGTTTAGAGATGTACTTACTGGCCAAGGACAAATGATATGGTGAAGTTAACAAACCAAGATGCTGATCTAAAATATTCATTACCAGTTTTGTTCTGGTTACGTGAACAACAACAAAAAGAACTAGGGTGTTACTTCCCATGTATCTCTGCTTTAATTTGAAATTTTTTGCACGCTGTGGTAATTTATTATTGTCATCCCAACAGTGGTTTTAAAGACTAACAGTTCACAAAACAGCTATCATCCCCTCTGTGGAGTGGCCTTTGTGTTCCAGACACTGTGCCGGACGCTGGGGAGATGAACAGGAGTCCTTGTCCTCAGAACGTTGAAAAGCAAGAGGCGGAAGCTGAGAGCAAGGGGCAAACTCACAGAAAGCAGTAAAGTGTGTTAGGAGTGAGACCGGAGGCTGAGCCCACAGGAACGGTCGGAGTCGGCTCCAGGGGAACTGAGCAGCGGGGGCTGCCCAGGGCGGGGGGCTGCGGGAGGAGGCGAGTGAGGAGGGGGGATGTCAGAATCACGGTAGGAACGGTTCTTTTATTGTAAATGCAGGTCAGGAAAATGAAGGTCGAGGGTCTTCTGAGATGAATCCTCCTTTCTTTGCTTCACTTTCTGTCTGTTTTCTGTACTAAAATAAATAACTTTTCAGATGACTGGTTTATTGGGGGTGGCATAAAATAAAAGGCAAAAATGACTTTTGGATGATAAGCAGAAAGATGCATTGGTTCCTAATTTCTAAATTGGGTGCAGAGTTGAGCTGTCTACAATGACAGTGTGGCGAGCAGCGTCCCAGGGGAGCTGTCGTGAGGGAACACCTCTGCATCGGGGGGCTGGGGCAGTCAGAGCAGGTAGCTCATCTAAGGAGAGCATCATTTTACAGAAAAACATCTATGTCTGTGAGGTCAACCAGCCAAATGTAGAGCAAATACAGCATTTTGTGAGTCACAGGTTATATTTATAAACAAGGCTTCAAATTAACCTAAAATTCTTTCAGAAAATTGTAAAAAAAGTTTCTTTAAGTATGCGTATCATAGTATTTCGGAATTTTCTTATTATTATGACATGTTTTTCTAAATGCTTGTATTATTTCATAATTGTTAAAAAGTTTCCTTGGGTTGTGCTCTGTAAGCAATATTAATAAGTAATAAGCCTGTGTGTGGGGTGTCCCTGCCCTAGAATTTGAGCTAGTCAAATGAGAGTTAAGCTGAGTCTTTTCACCTTTCTCTAACTGGTCACTGCTACACAAAATGAAGAAATAAATTAAGAACGTGTTATACTTCAGACAGTACTGTCACAAATCTCAGCAAGTCCAGTTCAGCTGACAGCCTGACTGTTAGTATTTACGCTCCCATTGCCAATCTGTTTTATTTCAGTGTGTGCACTAATTATAGTGGGTGGGCTCCATTTCTTATTTGTAACTGGAGGAAGCGTATTCCTTGTGATTCCATAAGAAACTATTTGTCTTAGTCCATTCAGGCTCTTGTGACAAAATGCCTTAGACTGGGTAATTTATGGACAACAGAAATGCATTGCTCACAGTTCCAAGGGCTGGGAAGTCC
Organism: Avahi laniger; assembly: GCA_963575035.1. Lineage (NCBI taxonomy): Eukaryota > Metazoa > Chordata > Mammalia > Primates > Indriidae > Avahi > Avahi laniger. The sequence goes on from CAUYSK010102754.1 coordinate 13,780, forward strand.
AAGATCAACGCGTCAGCAGTTCCGGTGTCTTGTCTGGTGAGGGTTTGTTCTGTCTTCACGGATGGCAGCTTCTCACGTATCTACACACGCTGGAGGGACAAGGAAGCCCCGGAGGCCTCTATCCCATCCATGAGGGCTCTGTCCTTGTGACCTAAGCACCTCTCAAAGTCCCTACCTCTTAATACTGCTGCACTGGGGAGTAGGCTTCCCACGTGAATTTGGGGGACACAAATATTCAGACCACAGCACTATTTAATTTAAGACTGTGTATCAGTGGTTGCTCCATACAAATGCTTTCAACTGTAAAAGCAACATTCTAAATGTAATCTATAGATTCCTGCATTTTCTTACTATTGTTAGGTAAAATTGCCCATTTTTTTTTCCACAGACTCTTTTATAATGTGATTTGATACTTGACCAGAAGTTCTATATGTTTCATTCATGTAATTAAACATAGATTTTTGTCTAAATGGAAATAAACTCTTATAGAATCAAATTGTTAAAATACTATAAAATTGAAAGGAAAAAGACAATTTAGCTATTTTATGTTATTATTTAGCTAGTTCTATGGCAGAAAGACATAGAACAATATTAAATGTTAATCCATACTTGTATATTTGGATTAGATATAAAAATAAAGTATAAAATGTCTTTTATTGAGTTGGATATAGTGCAAAAATAGTATACCTATTAATGCATCATTATAAGTGTGATCATAGATCAGAAATCTAACTCTGAATTATTTGTGTGTCTGTGCATGTATATGTGTATGTATATCAGTGTGTATGAGAGAGATAAAGAAGAAAAAATATATATATGTATATTTATGGAGAGAGAGATAGAGAGAGAGAGAGACAGAGAGAGAGAGCGAAACTGAATTGTATTTGTTGAGCTAACACCACCTAATCTTACAAAAATCCCTCCCTGATACTTAATTCTGTGCTAAGCTCTTTGCAAGATAATCTATATTTTTTAAATAAATGACCATCATCAGGAAGATAATATTCTAAACAAATTATTGCCCCAAAGTTACGCAATCTAGAGTATCTACTATGAACGTCGGGATTAAGGAAGAGGCGGGTGGAAGAAAATACAAAGAATGTATTTGCATGACCTTCTCCAGAAGGTGGGAGGAGGGCAGGGCAAGCAGATCTGGATGCTTTCATTGAACTTTCTGGGACTGGTGACCAGGGGATGTGATTCTGCAAGCACGTGAATTTCTGAAGTGCAAAGAGCCATTTGCACTTAGTATTTTCATGCACTTTTTGACCTGACTTTTTTATGATATTGCATTTACAAAGCAAAGCTTTCTCTTCATTTTCAACTAAAAACCAAACTACTCCATGAAAAGCTGAGTCTACACAGAGCATTTTGTAAATTACATATGTTTTAATGCCTATTTTCTTGAAAGTAGTGAAAATATTCCAAAAGTGTGTTAATTTTATAGGCAAAGGAAAGTACTTAATTCAATGATCCTATCTCATTGACTCATATAATTCAAGGTCTCTTGGAACAGGGCCTGAGACCCCAGTTCAGTAGTAAAGTGTTTGCACAGACAGGGATTTCTATTTGAAAGCTGCTTTGCTTAGTCTTAGCCATTAACTAGTCAACTGTCTTTGACATACAGGCAGGGAATTTTCACCTGAGTGCTCAATTTAACTTAGCTAAAACTTATCAGGAATGTAATATGTGGTCAAAGCCATAAATGAGGGCATGATTAGGGTTTATTTACAGTAATATGTTTTTATAAAAATGTTTCTGATTGCTATAATGGGTTGGGACATTACTGTAAGCTCACCAAAATCACTGTTTTAATAAATTCTTTAATAAATGCTTAACTGATGATCTAAATATTGAGATTATTTATATTATGAGATTTTAATAAGATCTTTAAACTCTACTTTTGATACTGATCTCTTGGCAATTTTAATGCTAATGTAAAATAAGTAATACAAAGAAGAAGGAGGAAATGTTCAAATTAATAGCACAAACTATTAGAAATTTCAAGACATTTTGGGTCTCAAAATCTGAACCTTTAGATTTTCTGTTCTCAGCTATACCAACTCAGACAAAAGAATGAATGTTTTATAGCATCTGATTAATCATCTTTCAAAATGAGGGAAATAACTTTCCTGCTGTCCTTATAATTTATTGGCAGATGCCAAAGTGCTTGGAAAAATTTAACAGACTGTTTAGACACAGACATTTAGTAATCTGGTTAATGTCACCATAGTGAATAATGACTGGAAACAAAAACAGGGTAGCAATGTAAAGGAGACAAGCCAATAAACAAGTGCGTATTTTAATTCTTTTCTTATTGTTTATTACTGAAATAAAAATGCAAGCAATGTGAAAAACTTTAAAAGGCATCTTTCTCTAAAAACCGATAATGGGCTAGCCTGTTACAGCAGCTGACATCTCCTAGTACACACAAAGAAGTGTACATGTCATGGGAAATTAGCTGTGTGCAGTATTTTAATGATAAAAAATTTGCAAGCCACAGACTTTGGTGCTGTTCCTAACGTCAAACATGGAGACACTTAAAAGGAATTGTGTTGAATAGGAAATTGTATTTCCATAGTTTCCCTTAGACATTTCATTTCTTTCTTTTGCTGACTTTTTAAACTGTCTCTTATGAAAATTTGTCTTATTTAAAGGTATAGACATTTTGAGAGCAGTATCATTACCACCAACAATATTGCTGTTTTCATAAGTTCTTGCGATTTGCGAGTATTGATTTTTGAGGTGTGAATGGGCAGGGAGCCCGTGGCGTCTGCGTGTGTACATATTCTGCCAAGTCTCCTTCTAAAACGTTTCTTTCCTGTGTCTGTGTAGCCACTGAGTTTTCAGAAATTAGGTACCTTCTGCTTTCAAGAAAGTCATAGGATAATGCCAAAACCCTATTGTCCAGGAGCTGCAGTGTTTAGTGGCATGTGTGCATTGTCAGTTCTTTTGTGACGCATTCTAAATACGTAATTACCGTACTTGACCAGCCATAGTCAGTGTGGCCTCGGACTGGGTCTCTCCCTTTCCGCACCACCATTCAGTAGAGGGTCCTGCTCATTCCTTGATTCCTCTAGCCTGGGCTTTAGCCATGTTGATTATATATATATCGGTCAGGCCCAGCCTCATGGCATCCTCTCTTTAAACATCTAAGGGAATTGTTTCAACTTGGGTCTGTAATTCGAATGTGACTCCTCAGTACAATTCAAGGAAGGAGATTAACAGAAGCAAGAGCTTTTAAGTTTGTTCACTTTGACTCTTAAAGACCATCTAAGGCCCCACGGGTTTTATACTCCCGCAGGAACAGAGACATTGCAGTCATCAATTAAGAACTGGAGACGAGTATCTGCACTTCCCAGTCTTACCAAGGCATTCAGGCTCCTAAGATGTATCTGTTGGAGGGTTAAAGCAATCATCAGAGATCAGTGGGAACTGGAATTATATTCTTCCTCGCTAGTTACTGACCTAGCACTCATCTGGCGCCAGGTGCTGGCCGCTTAAGATGCATCATCTCACTGAATTCACACAATTAAATAACTTCATTGAATAATTCAGGAGAAAGGACTAGGCTGCCCTTCCACTATCACAGCTTTTATTGTTGAGAAGACAACAGGCAAAACGTGGGATGATTCATGACTATCTGCACATACATGACACCCATCCCAGGGGAACAGGAGTGGTTTGGGAACGTGAGGTGCTACCTTTCAATGATGGGGTAAGTGTAGGCGGGTAAATGCTGTGGTTCACCATCTGGGATCTTCCTTGGGACCGGCATGTCTATGTGTTGACTTGTAAGGTGCCGGTGTTTGCCTATGGCATATACCTATATCTATGACCTATCGACATCTATATAGAATCTATGTCTATATCCTTGTCTATGCTTATATATCAATATCAATATTGATATTAGCATTGATATCAGTGTCTGTATCTATCTACTTTGGCATTGACATCTACATCTGCATTGATGGCTACATCTATATATCGAACCAATGTCTCTGTCTATATACCTGTGTTAATACAGCTAACAATATCCACGTCTATATCTGCATCTGTGTCTAATGTGAGTGTAGAGCGAGTCCCTTTCTCTACCAGTATCGACATCTACATCTCTTCCTGTATCTAGTTATGTCTATAATGACATGGATGTGATCATGTGCATCTGCATATGTATGTACAGAATCCCCATGTAGATATTTTTCTGTAGCTATAGCTACATATTGATGTCAGTATTGAAACTGGCATCAATATCAACATAAACATCCACATCTAATCAAATGCTTGTGTATATGCATGTCCATGTCTGTGTCTATGTCTACATTTAGATACCGGCATCAGAATTTATATCTGCATCACTTTCTCTATCTCTGTATTTTATTATGTTTATTTCTGTATCTAATCTATGTCTATGACTATGCTCATGTCTGTATCAGTGCCAACACTGAAACCAACATCAATACCAATGTTCCTCTCAATTTCTATATCTAATCTATTTCTATGTCTATACCTGTAACAATATAGATACCAATCCACACACCTACATCTGTACCTAATCTATGTTTATTTCTTTGTCACTATCCATATATCAGCATCAACGTTGACGTTGACATCAATGTGCACAATTCTACTAAACTTATGTATATGTCTTTATCTATGTTGGTTTCGAGGCTGACATTGTCTTTGTATATATCTAATGTACAGGTATATCTTCATCTCTAGCTATGTGTACAGACGTACCTATGTCTACATGTAATGCCTGTCTGTAGCTGATCTCTATTTTGATATTTATACTTAATCTATGTTTGTCTTTATCTATACCTACACCTACCTAAGTCTGTATTAACACCAACATTAACATCGGCTTCTACATCTGCATCTATTTCTATATGTAATCTGTCTATAAATACATACATGCACATTTACATGTAACTATGTCTATCTATATGTGTATATATATGTGCCTATGTATATTTTATCCACACAACTGTATCTATATCTATAACCTCCATCACCATAGTTACTTAGGGAGTTCATACACATTTCCATGTCCACAATGAGTACATCCTCCCCGCCCACCTGCCACTGACCTCACAAATCAACTTTTCCTAAATCTGAGCTCTTACAAGGAACTTATGTCCAGACATTACCATAATGCAATAAAATTTGTTTTTAGAGTTATAGAAATACAGTGGAGTGCCCATCTGCATTCACCTTCAGCATTTCTATATATAGCAGCTGAGAATTAATGACTGTAACAGAGACAGGCATTTCATAGTGACAAAGGAATGCTTGCTGGGTGTTGCTGGACAACAGTGGACTGACTTTTGCGTAGCTGGCAAGCTCTGGCAGGACAAGGTCGATTTAGTATGTGTCCTGGTCCACACTGGACTGGCTTTTCCTAGTGTGCTGCTATTCTTGCATCTTTGTGTGGTCAGTGCCGCGTGCCAGGGCCAAAGGAAGTTTTAATGCATACTTGTTAAAGAGAGGAAGACAGGATTAAGAAGACCTCCTTTTTTCCCCAATAGAGGGAGTGCACATATTTTTTTTCTCAATTTATCCATCTGCATTTTTTTTTTTTGATTCTAGCATTTAATGTCATCTTTAACTACTCTGGCTGTATGTTTCTTATTTAATTACTTTGATTCCTTTTATGACATTCAGCCCTAAACTTTTGCAAAGTGTTTAGCATAAAAAATCAGCATGGTTTTTGTTGGAGAGGAATTCGAGAACTTCCAGGCTTTAAAAGGGCAAATGCTTCATTCTAGGCCACAGGTTGCTTTACCGTGCCTGTTTCTATATAAATCTTGTCTCTCCTAGTGTTTTAATCTCTGGCTCTGGGCCAAAGCTTCCAAGTATCAACTTTGAATCCTTGTGCTTGACAACAATTTCTGAAATGCACTCTCTGTGAGGAGCCTGGACAATTGACTGAACAGGTGCACTTTCCTCAAGGAGAGGATAATGGGACCGTTGGCCCATCTGGCACGAAAGGATCTGGTATCCATCAGTTTGGCTGCGTATAGACCCTGAGTCTGCCTTTGGCTTCGTATCTGCCTCTGGCTGGTTCCGACTTGTTCTCCAGGTGAACTCCGGCTCAATCCTCCAGTTTCTTTAGGAGAGATTTGGTTAAGTTTCAGGAGAATGTCACTTGCCGCTGACACAGAATCACTTTGCACCTGTCGTGTCCTTGTCTATGATGTATAAAAAGGGCAGATACTGTAGACAGATCCGCATGACCTCCCAAGGCTTTGACTTTTGCATGAAGCGGTAGCCTTATTGTCTGCACTCGCCCCAGAAAGAGTTTGAGAACCTGGGGTGGGGAAAGCCTTCTAGAAATGTTTTGTTTCCATTTTTAGTCTCCCTTCTGTCCCACTGTCCTTGGATTTTCAGCCATACCCCTTTAGACATCCCAAGTTCCATGACAAGTGGGAAATTCAGGACTGCTCCTCTAGGGTTCCTCTGCCACCCAACTCTTTCTTCATTTTAAATTGTCCCCATTCCAATGTCGCATGGCCTTGATATAGCAGAAGTGAGACTGAAACACACGGCTGTGCTGTGCTCCTCTTGCCTGTCACTCCTCTTCTGGTCTCAATACCATACTGCCCTGCCTGGGTTCCAGCAAGCTGAGCCACAGTGAGTTCCCTCACCTGCAGCTGCCGGTGTATTTAGTGTGAACCAGCAGAGATTTGGAAGGAAAGTACAGAGCAAGGCGGGAGTAGTCTCCTTTGTGGTGTTTCCATGGCTGGCTGTGTCCCTGATGTGTTGACCACAGATCTGGGCACTTGGCACATCACGTACCACCTACATCTGGATTTTAGTAGCTGCTCCTTTCCGGTGGCTCTTCAGTCCCTGCAGGTGGAACTATGCCTGGTTATTAGCCTCAGGCACTGTACCATCTCTGCAATTCTCTGAAATCTACCCACATATTATACTTATTTATTAAAATACTCCTAAATTATCTCATCTTGAGCGTGCCTTCGGTTTCTGCTCTGTGTGATACAGAGGCCACACAGCTAATCCCCACAAGGCTTGATTATAGCATTTGATCTCAGTTAGATATTAACCTCAACTAGACTTTGAGTCAACATTATAATTATGTATAATTAATTCAATCTGAAATTTATAAGTTTATTTTCTTTCTTTCTTTCTTTCTTTCTTTCTTTCTTTCTTTCTTTCTTTCTTTCTTTCTTTCTTCCTTTCTTTCTTCCTTTCTCTCCTTTCTTTCTTTCCTTTCTTTCTTTCTTTCTTTTTGAGAGACAAGGTCTCACTATTGCCCAGGCTGGACTTGAACTTAGAACTCCTGGCCTCAAGTAATCCTCCCACCTCAGCCTCCCAAAGTGCTAGGATACAGGTGAGAGCCACCAAGGCGTGGGGAACCTGAGGCTCCTTTATTGAAAGGATTTGTTCTGTAAAATTTGCATTCAGACAAAGGGACACACTCAAGGGTCCAGAAGGCCACAGGTGGGCTATAAGTGGGGCGTCGGTTACAGGACCCCCACAGATACCAAAATAAATCCACAGATGCTCAAGTCCATTACATAAAATGGCATAGTGTTTGCATATAACCCACACACATCTTCCTGTGTACTTTCAATCTTCTCTAGGTTACTTACGATACCTACTACGATACCTGCACACCCCTTCATTGCATGGACTTGATGTAGTGTTCTAGCTTTGCATTTTGAAACTTGGTGGGATTTTTTTCTGAATATTTTTGATCTACTCTTGGTTGAATCCATGGATGCAGAACCCACAGACACAGAGGCCCAACTGTACATATCCAGGGGTAAGTCGTGCTTCGGCAAGTACAAAACAGCTTAAGGAGCACAGGGAGTGCCAGTTTGGGGCAGCGCAAAGGGCGGTCCGTGCAGGCCTCTCTGATAAGATGACACTGAGCTGATACCTGGAGGAAAGGACTGATGGACCTTGTTTATATCTGCAAGAAGAGATGCCCAGGCAGAGGAGGCAGCAAGTGCACAGACTGGAGATGGGAGCAGATTCAGCCACCCGTGGGGAGGGCAGCGGGGCCAGTGCACATGGGGATTGTTGAGCGAGGAGCTGGTGAGCCGCGGGGCAGTGGGTGATGCTGGTGCTGGCTTCCGGGACGTGGTTTTCACGTGGAACGATGGAGGAAGCTATTGTGGCTTTACACAGGAGAGTGCCGTCACATGACCACAATTGGCAAGGATCACTCTGATCTCTGTGTGGAAAGCAGATTTTAGAGGGCAAAAGTGGACATAGAGACACCACTTGGATACCACTGGCAGTAAAATTGCTGGCGACATGGGCCAGTGTAGTTGTGCCATAGGCTGGGTAGGTGCTCACGGGACTACTTCTTCGCCCTGGGCACGACTCTGCCTCATTCTCCAGCTGCTGTGCATTGGGGGCAGCCCGGCCAGTGCTCGCCCAAAGGAGGTGGATGTAAATGTTGTGCCATTCTGGGTTCAGACAGCAAAGAGAGCTCACTCCTTCTCTGGGTCTTCTTTCTCTCACCTCCCAACTGCTACTTCTGTGCTGGTCCCTAGGGCGGTGCTGGTCCCTAGGGCAGTGCTGGTCTCTAGGGCAGTGCTGGTCCCTAGGGTGATGCTGGTCTCTAAGGCGGTGCTGGGATATACTTTTTAAGCTGTCCTAGGCTTTGCCGGGTTGGATTCTGACAAGACAATGAGGAGGAGATTGTTCCTAACCTTCACCCCACCTGTAGCAGTCCTAATGAGCTGTGACATAAGAAATAATCCTCCTGCATGGTTAGCTAGTAATACATGAAGTTTGTCGTAGAATCTAGCATTACTTAGCCTGACTAACACTTCTACCTTGCAGTAGAATGTTAATGAAATGAAACCCAAAAACTCATGAACTCAACCTAGAAGTTGGGCAGTAGACATTGAATAAGCATATATTGGAGGTTGGAAAGAGATTGGACTGTATTCTACAAAATAGCAAAGCATGGGCTGAGTCAGCAGCTCTACAGGAAGTGCTGGAAATCACCATGTTAGAGTGATAACTGGCCAGCTTGGAAGGATAAATAAAAGAAAATGGAGCAAAAAAATTTGAGGTCTCAATGGGTTAGAAAGTCCAAGTCTTTGTAGATCCTAAACATTTGGAAAATAACTGAAAAGGCCCGTAGCCCCCAAGGCCCATTAAGGCCCAGGTATGAATTGGAAACCAGAGTTAAAATGTGTTCCTCCCGCTCAACTGTATAGTTTTAAGGTATGGCTGTTAAGTTGAGACAGAAGCATGGGCATGAGGAAGCAAAACATAAAACAAATTTGGGGACATCATCTAGAGAAGAGCCTTGGGTATAGTTACAGACACGTGGAAGTGAGTAGAAGCTAATAATTGCAAACTCTGTTAGGAGTAGTCTCATGCTTTGGGGGGATTTATTTCCAATTCTTCAACAGGAAATGAGCACCACTATGCCAGAATTCCAATCCTATTTTTTCTCCTTTTATGCTTCTCTCATTCTATTTTCCCTCTCAGAATATAGGGAATATTTTTCTGGACAGTACAGGAAGGATTTTTAATTTTTCACATTTTCTTCATTAACTTCCAAGTCAAATTTTTCAGAATTTCTGGTTAAAAATGTGCATAAGAACTCCCAGTTTTTCATTGGAGGAAGTGTTGGTAAAACTAATTGCATGTATTTTTCATAGTCAGGTTATATGAATAAGCAAAAATAAAGCTGCTTCCCATGTCTCTATAGCATCTCATACTCACCCTTTCTAATCTTCATTTTACTTATTTGAAAAAAGTGTGAAGAGTAACACTTGCTTTCAATCGTGTTGTGGAGAGGAGGTGAAATGTTGAGCATACAGCACATAAAGGCACTCGAAAGACAGTAGTTTTATCTTCCTTTTATAAAAAAATGTTTTATTGAAGCTACTTGACGTACAATAAACTTCACATTCTTACAGCGTAGAATTCCGTGGGTTTTGACATATGCACGCCACTGTGAAATAGTATCACAGTCGGGAATCTGCACACAGCTGTCATCCTCCACAGGGTCCTCGTGCCCTCTGCTAATCTCTCCTCTCTTCTCAACCCACACCCACCTCTGAACCTCAGGAAACCGCTGAGCTTTTCTGCCACTTTACATGAGTTTGTCTTCCCTGGGATTTACCCTTAGTATAGAGAGGACCATGCGGTGTCTCCGCTTGTTTCTCTTGCATCTTTCTCTCAGCACCTTTCCTGTGAGATTCATCCATGTGGTCACATGTACCAGGGGAATGTTATTGTTCTAGTGCAGAGCAGTATTCCATGTGTGGACGTATGGAATTTGTTTATCCGTTCATCTGTTGACACGCAGACTTGAGTCATTACTAGTTTTTGGTTATAACAATGAAAGCTGCTATGAACATTCACATAGAGGTCATGGTGTGCACATATGTTTTTTTTTTTTTTTTTTTCTCTCGCAGATAAATACCTAGGAATGAAAGGGCAAGTTCATATGTTAGGTGAATGTTTAACTTTACAGCAAACTGCCAAATTGCTTTCTAAAGCCAATGTACATTTTGCACTCAAATGTTTCAGTTCTTCCGTATACCTGCCAAATGTTGACATGCTTAGTGTTTTTAATTTTAGCCATTCTAATATGTGCATAATGAAATCTCATTGTAGTTTTAATTTGCATTACCATAATGACTAATGATGTTGAACATTTTTATGTATTTACTTGCTAGCCATATATCTTTGTTGATGAAATGTTTAAATCATTTTCCCATTTTCAATGGGGTTATTTAATGTTGAGTTTTGAGAACTATTTATTTATTGTGGATATAAATTCTTTGTCAGATATATGATTTACAAATCTTATCTTCAAGTATGTGCCATCTCTATCATTACCTTAATTTCGTACTGAGAGCAGACATTTTTAATTTTTATAAAGTCCAATCTAGCAATGTGTTTTTCACACATTGAGTTTTTGGTGTTGTAAATAAGAAATCTTTGCCAAACTCAAGGTCACAGAGCATGTGTCCAGTAGTTTCCTCTGAAAGTGTTTAAAGTTTCAGATTTTCACAGTTAGTGTATGTGAATTTGGAGTTAATTTTGTATGTGGTGCAAGGTGTGGACTGCACTTCAGTTTTCTGCACTGTGTGAGCATCCGGAGAGTCAATCTTCCCAGCATGTGTTAAAAAGGCTATTTTTCCTCCATTGAACTACTTTTGGCCCTGTGTTGAATATCAATTAACCATATATATTTTATGGTTATTTATAGATTTTCTATTCTGTACTATTGATCTGTTTGCCTACTTTAAGCCAATTTACATTTTGAATATTGTGCCTTTATAATAAATTTGAATTTAGGTAGTCCTGTGCTTTGTTTGTCTCTTATTGTCACTGTGACTAAGTCTTTGGCATTTTCATGTGAACTTCAAAATTAGTAATCTCTATAAAAAAGAATGCAGGATTTTATTAAACATATAGATCAATCTGGGGGAAATTTACAAGTTAGCACTATTACATATCTCCATTTATTAAAATTCTCTTTAATTCCTCTCAACAATGTTTTATAATGTTTAGTGTATAGGTCTTGCGTATATATCCATAAATAAGGCATATATGTGCTGATGTTGTATATTGTATTTGCTAATTAAAACAGTGATTATTCATTGCTATTATAAAGAAATGAAATTCATTGTTGTATATTTACATTGCATCATTTTACTCTGCTAAACTCGATTATTAGTTTTATTAGCTTTTTTGGTAGATTCCATCAGATTTTTTTTTGCATAAATGAGCGTATTGTCTGCAAGTAAAACTATGATATATTCAAGTTTGAATCTCTTTGGGTTCATCTAATGGAGTTTGATGAGCATCCTGGATATGTAGATTAATACATCAAATTTTTCCTCAAATTTACAAAGTTTTCAGAAATTTTTTGTTGAAACCTGCTGTCCGCTGTTCTCTGTCAACTTTCTCTGGCCTGCCCACCGTTCACACTCAGTGTGCAGTTGTGTCCCACAGGCTGCCGGATTGTGTAGCCACTGGTCTCTGCTTGATTAGCTTAGTTGTCAACTAATGATTAGTTAGAAGTTTCCCTGAATGCTTTGGACCAGTAGATCCTCCACGCTCTTTTAAAGACTCCACGTGTGTAGGTTGGGGCATATGCTTATCTCACGGGGCACCTTACCAGTCTGACTTAGCCTGCACTGACGGCTTTCTCAGAGCCTCCTGGTCAGCAGGAGGTGACAGGCCCTCACGGGTCTGTCGTGGGCATTCACACAGCCCTACACGTGCGTGTGGCTTTCTAGGGCTCCACAAACATGTTGGAGCTTTTCAAAGACCCTGTGTACATCACATTGCTTACATTTTCTTTTTAGTTTTTGGATGGCCCATTGTTCCTCCTACTGATACGGTGGTCTCAGGCAGCTGTGGTGTTAAAGAATTTTAGTTGACTATTTTTCACAATGCCTTGGGAAGGGAATTCTCTCTTGGAACTCAGAGCCAGGTTACACGATGAAGCACCCTGCGAATGGAGTTTTTCAGGGATCTGGAGTACAGTTCAAATTGTAAAAATTTTGTGGATTTGGTGACTTTTGAAGAGCTCCTGTCTTCACTCACTAGGGAGTGTGAGGTTGTTGGTTTTTAAGGATACCACCGAGTTGGGGAGTCCATGGGATTATACTGAGTTAAAACACCGTGAACCCTGCTGCTCTTGGTCAGTGGTTTTTCCCGAGTAAATGCTCTTCAGGTCATTGTAAGCCTTTTGTGAATTTCTAAAGTTCTGAAAAAGTTGATGTGATGATTTTGTCAGTATTTTCATTGTTTTATAGAATGGGTTTATGGATTTTTTATTAGTTCTGCCCTTCTTTGTTCGCTAAGTAGAATATGTCTCTGTGTTTGAGAAGAATTGGTGTAACAAATATGTCTGCATTAGAAAAGAATGATGAAAATTTCTGTGTCCCTATTTGTCTAGAGTTGGTTCTTTTTTTGTCTCTGTTTCCTCTAATGAAGCATATATTGAGAAAAAAAAATCTTCAAGAAATATTTGAGGAAATTTTGCCTATATCTCAAATAGTATTGGTTTCACTGTTCTCAATGTCCCTGAAGATTAGCATCATACTACTTGTTAAAGGTGAGATTAAGCCACTAAATTGTTTATTATACTCAATTGTAAAATCTCATAGTTAGGAGGCTTTTATGATGACACAATCATAAGTATGTGATTTTAGGCACAATCTCATGTAAATATGAATTTTTGCCTAATTGCCAAAATATGTTACCCTTGGGATAAGCTAAAGAGTAGATTGAAATGCACATTTGAGTTTTGTTTTTGTATTAGAAAACATCATATTGGCCTGATATGGAAAATAATTACTGATGGTTAAATTACTAAAATTAAATCACAAAACTCTCACTGACCTTAACAATATTTATCAAGAAATTTTTGGGAAAGAAAGCCCATATTCATTCTGTCTGAAATGCACTCCTTCCTTTGGGCCTTTTATAAGTATTTGGAAACGGACTGTTTCTCTCACTTTCTGTTATTACTTATCTTTTTAATTAAATCAAATTTGATATTTATCAAGTGTCTATTCTCTAATCTTGCTAAGAAATTTCTATTTTTCTCCTATTTTTCTATCCACATTTCCAAATTCCAAGAATCTGACCTATGCCTATGTGAACTAAAATATAGACATTAAGAAAGAGTTAGTATTTACCCACATTCATCAGAAAACAATGTAATTGGCTAGCATCCCCAAATGAGTGTGTGAATTACTGAGACCGTCTTAGGTGTATTTCCTTAGGAGCTTAAATCTGAATTTAAAATGCTATCTATTGCTCCATTCTCTCTCCTCCATCCTGTCCTCTGTTCCTTCTTTCTCTTTCTGGTAGAGAAATGCGCTGCGCTCTGGAGGGAAGGCATCGCTTTCACGTCCTATTTAGCTGTTGATTAATTTGCATCACCGGGACTGCAAAGATGTGATTAACGCATTGCTGTCTTGCGGGTCTGAACCTCCTAGAGATAACAGAGGGAGCCTCTGCTGATACTTTATTCAATAGGGCCCGTTTATTACTTCAGCGGAGGCTGTGTTTTCATTTTAAAATGGCTGGAATCTAATTTATTTGGAAGAATTAGGATACACTCTCCCCTCAGAACTGTCAGGCCACACGTGGAATAAATGGAGCTTGACAGCGGTTTCTAGGGTACCACGAGGCGGCATGAAAGCAGCTCTGGAAAGCCGGCTGTACTGCATCTACTTTCAAAGAGTGTTTCAGAAGTTTATCAATTTGTTTCTAGTTAGGTGGTACATAGATGTCAGTTTGTGCCTTTGAAGAGTCTTTAGGGCTAGAATGCTGCTTTATTATGAATACTATGAATATGAGAAAAATAAAACTCATCTCTGAAAGAGTAGTTGAAGGCCCTTATTGGGAGGCAGATGGTGAAAGTGGTTTTGAAGGGACTTTCAGGTACCCGAAAGGTTCATCATTAGAGCAACCGATGGCAAAGTCTGGGAATGATTAAACGGAGAGTGGTTTTCTGTGATTGGCAACGCCTTCAGCCGACTGGGGAAAGCACACATTCTTACCTGGGGAGTATGTCAAGAAAGGAAAAACACTTAAAACCGTGGAATGATCGGGACTTTCAAAAATATTTTCCTGAAGGATAAAAAAAGAAAACAAGAAATGTGACAAGACGTAGTGGGAAAATACTTAAGTGTCACGGAAAGGGAGATTTTTGTTTTGTTTTCTTTATGTTTCTTTGTTTCATTTGTGCATTTTCAACTTGGGGGAGATAATATACGTAACAGGCAATTGCACAGTGCCTTCAGTGACTACGCACATGGCATTATGCTTTTTCCTCTCACTCATAAGTCTGGAAGACTGGTATTGTGGAAATATGCTCAATGGGAAAAAGAAAACAATATTCTGCAAAGAAAGGACAGACATGTAAGGAATAACATAAACAGTCTCTGCAGGACTGAAAATATGTGTGCAGGAAATATTTTGACGGCAACGTCCCTTACTTTCCTAGCAAATTAGACGTTTGTTTGGGTTTAATGACTTGATTACATGTTTGTTCATCTTTTTAGAGTCTGTGTTCCACAAAAATAGGGATTAGTCATGTATTATTCCACATAGTGGCCCAGCTCTTAGCTCAGCACATGACGGATGGTGGAAACCAGGCACCGCACATCCACGTGTGCAGACACACATGCATGGGAACAACTGCTTTGAGGCAGACGAATGAGAAGGATGTTATGAAATGTATTTTTAAAAATCATGTCAACTTTTCCTTTCTGCCATGAATGAATCCTGCATGATCCCTAAAGAATTATTCCTGATTGCAGAGGCATGTCTAGCCTTGTATGCAAAGTGCAGCAATGGTCTCCTAGCCCTACCAAAGGGATACCCATTCTTGTCTGTCCTGCAAGGAGTGGACCGCCTTTCCATGCCAAGGGCCTGTGGGGAGGACTCTCAGAGAGTCCAGCAATGTCTGGGCTGTTGAGCATTCTCCGCTCAGGAGCTGAGATTCCATGGGGAAATACTGGTTCTACCACTGTGTGTAGATCGCGTTGGAGGCTTCTACAAAAACAGTTCCCCCCGGCGTGCTGGCTTCACGTCTGGGAACAAGGGCGGAACGCAGAGACGTGGCCTGAGACAGCTGGGAGGCTGGCACCACCAGAGGCCCTGTCACAGCAGCCAGGGAACCCTGAACTCCAGCTTACGATTTCATTCTACTGGGGACCATTTTCAGTAGCTTCAGGTCAGTAAATTCTGTTTGATGTATGGAAAAAAAACTCGATTTTTATTTCTAACTTAATCAGCTATGTTATGGTATAAATTTTGTACCCACTTTAAATGCACGGTTCAATGAGTTTTGGAAACTGTGTGCATCCATGCCACGTCCACCTCCAACAAGCACTGAAATTTCTATTACTACCAAAGAGTTCTTTAGTGTTCTTTGGAATCAATCTCCAGTCCTGCTCCTGGACACAGAACATCACCGACCAGCATTCTGTCATCACTGTTCCCCTGTTTAAAGTTTTACATATGTGGAAATGAACAGTATGGGCTCTATTGTTCCTTGTTCATTGTGTTCAAGAAAAATTTGGAAAATCATCCATGTTGTTGCATTTATCAGTAGCATGTTCTCTTCACTGCTGAAGAATATTCTATGTTATGAATACACCACATTTTGTTTCATTTACTTCTCAATGGACATTGGGTTGTTCAAATTTGGGGGCTATTACAGTTGTGGTTTTATTTTTTTTTTTGGTAATTTGTATTTCACTAATGACTTGCAATGTTGAGAAACTTTTCAATAGCATGTTTACCACATTACGTCTTCATTGGTGAGGTGTCTATTCAAATATTTATTCATTTTTAATTGAGTTATTTCTCCCTTTGTTTTGGGGGTATGAAAGTTATTAATATATTATGAAGAGAATAATTTTACCTAATCTACATGTTGGGAACATTTTCTAATGTGCAAATTTTCTTTCCCTTAATGGTGTCTTTGGAAGAGCAATTTTTTAAAAAAATTTTGGATAAAGTATAATTTATCATTGTTTTCTTTTATGTTTTGTGTTTTGTGACAAGTTTAGGAAATCTTTTC